>CABFOW010002031.1:95746-117569 GCA_902141385.1 Timema californicum | reverse complement strand
TTTAATCATCAATGAAACATGAGAATTATATTACTTGTTTGCAACAATAAACTCCAATGGTATTATAAAATTAATCAAAACTAAATTGGATGTTGAAAATTAGGGGTGTGCTCAGGATTATTTATCGAATCAAATATATAAATTTTGAACGAATACCGAATAGTACAAATTGAATAGTAGATTTTTCTTATATTTGTGATAAAATAATTTAAATTAGTAAATTCCTATTGAAAATGTGGTTTTATAAATTAGGTATGCAAAACATTTCTTCAAAACATTGTTATTTGTGCTGGTAATAATAAAAAAGACTGAATTTAAAACAACATTTCAGGAAATTGATAGGAACTATTGAGCCAGTTTTTTAGATAACGAGTTTCACCTAAATCAATTTTTTTTAATTTATGGTAAGTTTTTGAAAGAAATTTAAATTTAAAAATTCCATTGAGAATGTTTAACTGGTCACTGTAGAGATTATACTTCTTTAAATTAAAATATTCTTATTTGAAAGGGTAATTGGGTGATTAATAAACACGGTCATATTTTGATTCTTTAATTGTTTCTATTATTGCAAAGTGTAGTTCTCATTTTCTAATATGCAAGGCCTACTTTTGTTTGTGTGATGATTAGTTTTCAACCCAAAGTTTGGTTGGATCCTAAACAATTCCACAGTCAACTGAAAACTAGGCAGCGCTGAAAAGGCTTGCTAGGTAAATTAGGAGTGTGGTAGTTTCCTGTTGCTTTCCTCATCGAGCCAGAAGGTATTGCACATCAGTCTGTCAAGTACACCAACTGACCCTACAAGTAACACCTTCACTCCATCCATCACAGGGACTAGCTGTATACTGAATGTTATTACTAGTCTCACTCATACCTCTCCCAATTTCAAATTTTACAGCAATAAATCTATTCTATCTAGGTCGCCTACCTGTCTGGCTAACAAGTAACAACAGACTGACAGGCACACTCAAATGGTTGACCTTGTAATATTGCCTCCCCCCCTTTCCCCTTTCATTTTCACACACCATGAAATATGGTAGAGTAGCTATTTCTATCCTTCTCTAAATGTTTAATTGCAAGCACTTTCCCTTGTAGAACAAGCACTAGGGGGTCACGTCATGTGGCTACCAACTGTTTGTTTCTCCACAGGCCCTTATAAAAACCCCTCCCCATTCTTCCAACCCTTAGGCAGGCCACAACCTCTTGCTTTCTGCTAACATGGTATTTCCTCCACCCCTCATATTGAACAATGGACAAGAGTATTTTTAACTCAGTCACCAGATTATCTAGCTACCTGCTTGTCTCATACTGTTCTGGAATGGACTTTTTTAAGATATTTATGACACAACTATTCACTCTTGCTATTCGGAGGCTTGAATCGAATATTCGGCCGTTAATTATTCGAAATTATTCAAAATTTCAAATACTTGCACACCCCTATTGAAAATGTTCTCATGCATTCAAGCATTTAAAGAATTGAGTATGAAATTTTCTTTTTACTGATTTTAGTAAATCCTTTGAGATTTTTTTTATGTTTAAAATGTTTGCAATTTTTCCAGAAGCAACAGATTACACTGGTATTTTGAAATAAACCTTTGATCTATTTTGACTTGGTTTTGCCTTATGGATTTATTTTCCCTCATAAGGTGAATTCATTTGTATTTTATTAAAATTGATCCAATCTTGTTTCCTTGGGTCTTATCAGGGGCTTACAAATTTGTTGATTGAAATGTCAATTCTCAAACTAGGTATAGGCTAGTGGGCTTAAGTAATTACATTTTTCTAATTTTTTTTTGTTATTCATAAAACCATATTTATTTATAATCAATAACATTAATTTACAATATATTTTGATACAAATTTTTAAGGTTCATTTTGACAATATTTTAATTTAAACTAAGTCATAGATGTATAACCCTTCTTGATTTAAAGGTTAGTTACTAAATAAATATATATATATATTTGACTATATATAATATCTCTACTATAACATTTATTATTATTAGCACCGCGTCTTACTACCCGTTCGGGTTATATGCACTTACGCTAATGTGTAATGGTAGGGTGATTGTGAGATGAAATGGAGGACCTACAGTTTAACGTGGAATGCGAACCACGGTGGAGGCCTGGCATTCCCCACATTCACAAAATGTCTGGTCAGAGGTGAAGGAAGAGTTTGGTAATCAGATAAATCTGATGCCAGGACCGAGGATTGAACCCTGGCTGCCAGCACAGAAGTCTGACACCTTACCCCTAGACCGCCAGGTCACCTACTATAACATTTATTATCTCAACTATATATTATTACACAAAACTGTCTTGGCCACACTTTGAGATACCCTGGGTTTGAGTGTTAAGTTGCTCATATCTAGGACTTCGCTTAAAAGTGTATGAATGTATGTAAGTGTATAACCCAAATGGGCAGTAAGACAAATTTCTAAAAAAAAAAAGTGTATGAGTATAAACGAAGATTCATTGTTTGCTGTTTAATGTCACTGCTTTAAGAAAGTTAAGCACTATAATCACCTTAATGCTTTTATTTTTTTATCTTTGCAGTTAAACTGTTACAATATTTCGTTTGGTACAGGTTTTTTTTCAAACTGGTGGCTCACCACCTATAAGTCATTCACGAGCTAAGTTTACCTGGATGACAGCTCGAAATGTTACTAGAAGTAATCCCTAATATATCACTATGCCAACAGCTGACATCTATCACTTTGGATGACTGTAATGAAAACAGATGGTAATATATTAATGTGATAGTTAACCACAGTAATTTAGGCCAATATTATTTATATGTTTATTTGAGGTCAGACACAAAGTTTATTTATAGTTTCATTCCACTTAAAAAAATATTCACACCACTTTCACAAACACTTCTAACGAACATAGCTTCAAAATGGCGACTGACGAATCCAAACCCTATGATTGAACATAACGGTAAACAAGTTTTTTACAACTATGCAGACACGTCAGTTGATGAAAATATTTTATTCAGTTAAATATTTCAAAATACGATAAAATAATCATAAAATCATTTATTGTGTGTAAAAAATAACAAGAATGTTCTCTTTTCCAAGTAAATACGATGCTTGTATTAAAAGGTATTGATGTGTGCACTATATTAAACATAATCAATAATGTTCCAAAACGAAAAATAAGTACTCTTAATTATGTTTAAAATATTGTTTCGAGTTGGATAAAAAGAAATTATTAAAAAAAAAAGAAATATTATGAGAAAACTTAAGTTTACGTTATTTTAAATGTAATATATAACAGGTTATTAAAGATCTTTACATTTATAACAAAACTGTGATCTTTTAAGTGTTGGCAACCCAAAACCTAAACATATGATTTTCAAACTGTCATCCAGGTAAAAGCCTATCGTGAACGGAATATACACTGCCTCTTTTTGTGGCCCATGAAGTTTCTTGGAAACATAATCTATTGTAGGAAAAGTGATAATTTTAGCCAAAAAACAAAGTTTTTACCTGTGCAGAAAACATTTATGAAAGCTCCGACTGATGTCCATGTTTAATTTCTTCCACATCCGATTTATTATGTTGACATATCAAGGATAGTGTATTTTTCCCGGAAAGTTTGTTTAATATGTATTTAAACATGTTTAATCTACAAATTATTATTTCATTCACATTTAAATTCATGTTTTCATTTTTGCATAACTTGACAAAAATTAGCCAATTATGATGTGGTTTGGCCCGCCACTAGACACGTGGATTCAACTGTGGCCCTTGGGTGCTTTAAGTTGGAAACTCCTGTATTAGTGTAGGCCTATGTTCTTTCATATTACCTTGTCTTGTCAATATTAATTTCTTAATATTACCAAACAAAAGTTAGATTAAGTCTTATAATGAACAATTTTCCAAAGGTTAACCATAGATCTTCAATTCTATTTTAAAATACATTTGTTGCAAATAACTATGAATACAACTAAAACATTACTTTGGTTTATTAAGTCTTGATTTGAAAAACTAATCTTTATTCCTAACAAATTATATTTTATATGGTAATGGAGTTGCAATAGAAAGGACAAATCATATCTTAGGATAATATCAAGATCATTTTAATTATGTTGTTAATGGTATACAACAGTTTAGTAGTATAAGAAACGAACCAGGTGTGTTTTACAACACTTTTATTTGAAAAATACATATTTTAAAATATTGCTTATTATTATTCTGTGAACTAGTTTATTTAATTGTTCATATGAAGAGGTTACTAACTAAAACAATTTTTATTATTACATTATGTTTTCATATTACACAAAAATAAGAGTATCCATTTGGTTCACCTATATTACTCCAATCCATAAACACAACTAATTACAACAAAGTCAGCTTAGCTAGGTGAAAAAGAAACGTATGCATATACATAGTTGAAAATTATGCGATATGCAAAAGTATTTTATCCCCATCCTACTACTTATTTGGGATATATATTATATATACACACACTAAGGATTAGGAGTGGGTTAAAATTACATATTTAATATGTGACTTTTATTATTTTATCCAATTTGCAAACTATACCAAGTAGATCGCCCAAATTTAAATAATTCCTGTATAGATTCTGTATTATTTAGGTCCATTATTACTAATACCATCTATTGGTGATCTGGTGGTCTAGGGGTAAGGTGTCAGACTTCTATGCTAGGGGTCCGGGGTTCATTCCTCGGTCCTGGTACAGATTTATCTGATTACCAAACCCTTCCTTCTCCTCTGACAAGACATGTTTTAATCACACCTTGTGAATGTGTGGAATGCTAGGCCTCCACCGTGGTCCGGATCCCATGTTAAACTGTAGGTCCTCCATTTCATCTCACAATCACCCTACTATTACACATTAGTGTAAGTGCGTATAACTCAAATGGGTAGTGAGACGCAGTGCTAATAATAATAATAATACTATCTATTAAAATTACAACATAATTGAATAAACAATTTCATTTACATTCTACTTGACCACCATGCATTTTGGCTACCTCATTAAACTCACTTCTCAACTGCACTTGCTGTTTTTTCATGTAAAGTAGATTTTATAAACTTGCACATTTAATTTTGTTATGATTGTATTAGCTTATGTTGAGTATATATAAGCTCTTTTGATAGCATGAATAGTGTACTATAAATGTATTTTTGATATTTTGATAACTAAGAAATATTATTTTTAGTTTGATTATTTAACAAAAATATTGGTAAAATGGCGTCAAACTACTATTTTAAACTAAATATTGAAAAGAGGATAGAAGGGTAAGGCCTACACATTCACCACAAAACTGTAGGCCTCAAAGTTCACAGCTAAAAACACACAATTATGAAATTTTCTGTGACCTGGGGGTCTAGGGGTAAGGTGTCGGACTTCTGTGATGGGGTTTGGGGTTCAATCCTCGGTCTCGGCACAGATTTATCTGATTTACAAACCCTTCCTTCACCTCTGACAAGAAGTGTATTAATCACATCTTGTGAATGTGGGGAATGCCAGGCCACCACTGTGATTCGGATTCCACGTTAAACTGTAGGTCCTCCATTTCATCTCACAATCACCCTACCATTACACATTAGCGTAAGTACACATTAGCGTAAGTGTGTATAACCCGAACGGGTAGTAAGACGCGGTGCTAATAATAATAATAATAATAATAATAAAATTTTAAGGGTACATCATTCTCTTTCTTCAACAGAAGGGAGTAAAACACAAACTGGACTATGGCATCATGATCACTTAGACACTGTTGTTGCTTGTTTCTTGATCAACCTATAACTATGCTGCCATAGTCATCTTTGTATTTTACTCTCTTCTGTTGAAGAAGGAAACAGATATTCCTGGAAAATTTCATAAATATCTGTTTTGTGTTTTTAACTGTAATCTTTGTGGCTGATAGTTTCTGGTAATTGTGTAGGTCTTGCCCTTCTATCTTCGTTTCAATGTTCAATTTACAAAACATATTTTAATTTATCTTAACAGTAATTTTTGGTAAACCAGTGATTTTGTATATGTGTATTTGCCCATTATGTCATTATAGTGTGTGCCATATTTTAGATCTTCATATGAATGAAAGAGAATTTAGTGCCAATAACTTGAGTTTGGGATATTATATTGTGTATAATGTTTCAAACTTTATATCTTGTCAATATTTAGATAAAAGCATTAGTCCAAAAAAAGTTATGTGTAGAAAAGTTTTGGTAGTGTCTTATGTAAAGCTTTCATTTTATATTAAATGGGCTTTTGAGTTCATATTAGCATTTAAAACATTATCCTAATTAAAATTACTCCTAATTTAATAATTGTGCATTAGTCATTAAGTACAAAAGTGATCATTTATATAAGTGTATTGCATGTAAAGTGTTATCACGTAATTTAGTGAATGATGTGCTGGAGTCATAGAACTTTAAATGTATATATTAACAATTTGTGGATTTGATTGAAAAAGTGCATAAATTTATATATGAAGCACCAATGTTGTTAATGCTATGTCATTGGCCAAACGATATATTGCTTTCATCTTAAAAAAATAAGTTTGGTTACTTTACATATGTATTCGCTTTTGAAGGGGGAAAATATTTATATAAATAATATTTTTAAGGAAAATATTGAAATTATTAAAAATTTTAATATTTTAAGGAGCAAACAACTGCCAACAGAGTTGAATTAATTTATTCTTTTTTCTCCAAGTATATGTTCTTTCTTACAAATTGCATATATATAACACTGACAATATTTTTAAAAAACAAGCCCAATGGCTAAATAATTTTTTAATAATGTACATTGATAAAAATAAAGAAATGGGTAAAATAAACTAAAAAGGCAAAATTAATGAAAAAAGAAAAATGTTGGATGAATTCAATGCACAAAGGTAATATCTTTTTCCTTTCTTCTTTTGAATAGAGTAATTGTGTATATGTAAAGTGTATTTCCTTTTCTCTTTGTGTTTGATAAAGGCACCGATGCCAAAATATTACTCAATGCATGCTAAAATTAGTGTGTGTGTGTGTGTGTGTGCACGCGCGATGGAAGATGTCACCTTTGTACATTGGAATCTTCCCACATTTTTCCTCTTTCCCTAGGTGGGCTTTATTTAATTTATTTTGCCTTTTTATTTATTTTTATCAATTTCCATTATTATAAAATTAAATATATTTTAGCTCACTTAAAATACACACACAACTAAATATATTAGACAGAACCCCTCATTCACATCAACTAAAGAGTTCTCATCTCAGCATTTGAATTCTTTGCCGTTAAGCATTGGGGAATACTCTAATGGTGCTGAATTTCATAGTTGGCTTCGAAAAATATTTGATAATTTTAAATAGGTAAAATTTAAATAAATATCAATAACTTCTAATGTACTGGCTACTAGCTATTTAATCTTTCTCATCCAAAGGAACATGATCAAATAAGTGAATTAAACAAAACACGCCCAATAAAACTGCATACTAAATCAAACATTTTGGCTCAAACAAAAACAATAGCCCAAAACTACTGAAAATTTTTATTTTAAATTTCTCATGCAACTTAGTACAACTAGAGGATGTTCTCATACATTAATTACACTAATGATATAGGGATGAGGTAGATAGAATTTAGAAATAGACTACCCATATTTGTGTGGCCGGAGATTAGGAAACCATTCAGGAAAACCATCCTCATTACACTCGACAGAGATTAAAACACTGATCCCATCATTGGCAATCCAGTCTAACATGAGAACATATTTGACTATGCAGCAACGGATAAGGTTTTAAAATGAAAAATATAAAATCTAAGCTTTTTTTTCCCCCCTAGACATTTACCAGGTATCTTTGAATGAGGACAATAATATAGGAAAATGTAAAAGGAAATGGACAATGGACATGATTGTGCGGTTAAAATATATTTATGTAAGGAAAAACTCTTTACTTTTTTAGGTATTTTGTTATATTTGGAAGAAGGTCTAGGAAGGGTGGATAGAAACATATAAAAGGAGACAAACACATTATGGCTTTCACAATGAAAGCAACATATTTCACACTTTACTTTACATTGCTGCCACTGGACTAAGAAGTAATGGTTGCCTCTTGAAGAGAACTGATCGGTACCATTGTATAAATATTAGGTGTACCTCATATTAATATTTAAATCTGCCGAATTGTGGGTCAATTACTTTTAAAATGGCTCCTTCCTCATCTCTACCCCATTAGAGTAATTATATGTGTGTGTAGTAAGACATGGTGATAAAAAAATAATATATTTCTTAATGGCTTACATCACCACGATTATAGGATACATCTGACAACCAGACAGCAAACATTAATTTATCACTCGACTGATAATGGATTCACATTGTAACCATACATGTTAAAATATATATTTGTTAATTTCTATTGAAATTTAGGAACTAATTTGAACTAACCCAAAATTGGGGGGTGGGGTTACCAATGTGTGAAAGTAAACTTTTTTACATTTACCATGTTTTCTATTACTGTTTCTAGTCTATGACCTGGGTCTGTTTTTTTATTCAAGTCATATATTTTCCCACAACTAGCTTGCTAGGCCTGACGTAACTTTATATGACTTATAATCTAACTTAAGATTAGGACAGGCACAACATCCAGTCCCCAGATGATAATTCATTACTGTGAAAGGGTAAACTCACATTTCACCAATGATGAATTTTTCTGCTATACCAGGAATTGAACCCGGGACCCTTATCTCAATAGACAGACACGCTACCAACTGAACTAAGGTGTCTGTGTTTTCTAAGATCCTGATTAAAATAAGGTGGTTTTGACCCATTTCTAATTATTATGTACTTAAAAGGAATTATAACTTTTAATTGAGTTTTCTTTCTTGGTTATCTTATTCATACTAAGTTTGCTATAAAATCATCAGTTATGCATATAATTATTTTTATTTTTCAAGGTTATTGTACTACTATTTTTTTAAATTAATGTAAGCGAAACAAATTATTTAAGTATCAAACAAAGACACTTTTTAATTATTATTCTCCTAAACTTTTGTTCTTTTATGAGCATTAATTTGTCTGTCTCATGTTATATATTGTGATCTCAAGTAAATAAACATATTTCACTCATCTAAATATTAAATATTTTTAGCCTCTGCCATAGCATTAGCTTAATGGTGAATTTATTAATATCTTGCCTAATCATGCTAGATTCTCAATACAACTTTATTTTATAATACATGCTTCCCACATGATTGTTATATAATATATGCATTTCATCTATGTACAAATGTTAAGTTATTTTTATGGGACAAATTACCTATATAATGGATCAATATAAAAAATAAACACTTTCATAACATTCCTTTCTTAAGTGAAGGAAAATATTACAAATTAAAATTCATGCAAGGCAAGACTTGGTACATAGCATACCATTGAGCCTGGCACACAGACAAAGGATACACCAAACCCACAGCTTCCAGGTTAAATGGCTGTACTCCTTGGGGGAGCTTCAGTCCTTCAACACAGGGATCCTTAGGTGCCGTCAAGGGCCATTAAAAACAAATCTAATTTTAAACATGATTTCACTAGAGATAATACACAAATATCCTTTGGCTGGCTTCCACAAAGATGGGTTCAGGTAGTGACCTAACACCCTCGTCACATAATCCTACCTCATAAAGAGCTTTCTCAAACTCCACATTACACTTACAATAGTCCTTTTATGACGAACATGTTAAATGTAAGTTGTTCAACAACTTCACATTTGGAAGTGCTTTTATCACTGAGCATTGACACTAGTGAACTCCAGTGTTGGTGGACTCAACCTGGCTCAAGGAGCCTAGCAAAACTTTGCAAAGTCTAAGGATCTGGTGTATACCTTACCTTGTCTGTGCCCTGGCACCAATCCTAAAGTGGACTTGTAATTCCCATTTCTGTGTAACTTTGTTTGTATGCAAAAATGTGAACAATATTCATATATTTATCTTTGAAAAGACTGAAGTACAGATTAAGAAATAGAGTTGCATAACTTTGAAATATAAAATAAATGTGTTTATATTTTGATGTTTTCCAGCCCTTGTGTCCAAGAGGGCTGACTCAGTTCAGGCTGAAATGTCTTTATTGAAATATATTGGAAATTATAAAAATAGAAAATTAAATTTGTCATTCTAAACTAATGTAAAGTTAGCTCGTGAATGCTAACAGGCATTTGAGTCACATTTAATAAGCTATAAAAGCAACTTTTATCTTGAAGGGACCTTTTAAGCAGGCAGTTAACGCTGTCCTGATTCAAGATGGTTCATCAAATGAGTAGAGAGTGAACCCACATTTCACCGGTCATAAATTTATTGGCTATGCCAGAAATAAAGCCCGGCCCTTAGCTCAGTAGACAGACACGCTGCCGACTGACCTAAGGTGTCAGATCCCTTATCTTACATGACGAAAACAAATTCAGGTTATTCTAAAACAAGATGCTATGGTATATACTGGGGAATGGAGAAGGTTACCTAATGATGAGACACATACCCTATACTAATCACAAGACATTGTTAGCATAGTCAAGCAGGGTATTGACTGGCAAACCCAATGGGAAGATAGAGACACAAATGAGAGGCTAACATTAGAATGTACTTGAAAGAGATAGAGTTTAATGAGGTGAACTGTATAGAACTAGCTCAAGATAGGAATAGGTGGCGTACTTTTGTGAGTGCGGCAAAGAACTTTCGAGTTTCTGATGCAGTAGAGTAAGTAAGTATTAGTTTTGTCATTGACTATGTGTTTTAAAATTAAGTTGACACACATATTTCTCAATTCATCTTGATTATCTTAGTGTTACTAAATGGCCTTTGAAAGCTTATAATAAAATGGTATTCGAGTTTGGTTTATATTCTTTATCTCTTTGTAAAGCCCTAGATAAAATTTCGTCAGAGAACTTCATTACATTTGTCCTTATGCATATTAAAATACTTATTTAAAAAAATCAACCAAATATTGAATTAATGTTAAAAGAGTCATACTTTCAGTTTTACATAGGAAGTAGATTTGTACAAAAATTTTATCTATAAGCACCCTTATGGTTGTATTTTAACTTATGCCTCGTTGTTAAAGCCATATGATTGTAAGGGAAATAATTTCTTGAATGCGTATGACTTGAACAGGTCATAAGATAAGGTGAAATAAATAAAAAAAATTAATACTCCAATATTATTACATGTAAATAATTATGCTCTACCTTAACAAATCTTGCTTAGACAAAGACAAGAGACATTATTTTTTCATCACTTCTAGGTGTTACAAAGCTAGATCAATAAAATAAAATCATGCATCTCTACATGTTTCCATTTCACTCTTCCATGTGGCAACTAGCTCTTACTATACTTTTCTGACCGGCCTCAGTGGCGTAGTTGGCTAACGCTCGACTGCTGAGGATGGGGAGATCGAGGTTCGAATCTCGGTCGGGTGAACTGGGGGTGGTTTTTCCTAAATGGTTTTCCACTCTCCTCCACACAAATGCGGATTCACTTCCTCTAAGTCAACCTTCTTAATTCATTAGCGTAATTAGTACTTAAAGCGTATAACCCAAACGGGTAGTAAGACGCGGTGCTAAATAATAAATAAATATACTTTTCTGACTTTTTGTAATTTTTATTTATCTACCTGAATCTGTAATTTTCAAATCACCTTTTGAACGATTCATCTAAAATAAGTTTTATCTTAATGTTTTCTTTGTTATTCAGTTCAGTGGTACTAATGGCAAAAATCTTACACTTTTCTCTGACTTAAATGGTAGTTTCTATATGCACTAGCAAGTTCACCAGTTTGGTATTATTTGATTATTATCAAATTCACATGAGGGATCCATCATCTTAAATCAGGTCAGCAAGGCTAGTTTTTTTTACTGCTGATGAAATATCAAATTATATCTTAATTTCCAAATTGATACCAAAATGTTGACATGTAATCTATGTGAAACTCTAAATGTCCTATACTAACTTAATGATATGACAACACAATCACCAGACCCCAGATTGTTAATATACCACTTATAGAAAAGAGCCAACATAGTTTAATAATAGCAATAACTACTATTATTTGTATACCCTATTAAATCCGTATATGTATATACAAATGACTGAAATGTGTCTGATTCCAACCAACATGGCAACATGGTGCTTAAAAGTAGGAATGTGTGCGTACTCAAAAATGGGAGTTGAGCTGTATTAGTTCTTGGAACTAAAACAATTTTTTTTCCTCAAAAATTCAAGTACTATACTTTGAATTTTGAATTTTTTCTCTCCAAAATTTTAAGTTTAATTATTTTATTCAATTTTAAGATATTGTTTCATTGTAAACAGACTCCCAATATTTTCTTTTGTATGATTAAAACATTATTGCTTGTATGGTTGAACTACGTTAATTTAAAAATATGAAATGGTATAACTTTTTTAACATAAAAACCCATTCCTAAACATGTATATTTGTTTTTTTAGTTTATGCATATATCTATTAGTCCCTATTACAGGAATTTAACTCTCAATATTTGTAGTACAAATATTTATCAATATTACTCAAACCCAAATGAAACATGATGTTTTCATTTAAATTCGATTTGAACTCTGCTTGAAGTGAAAAATGTCGACTTGCACAGTGCACACCCATACTAAAGAGTCGACCTCTTAAAATGTGTGTGACAAAAGAACTAAAGAAAAGTTGAGTTAGCCCTATTGTAAAAGCTTTTAGCACCAGTTTGACAGCCCATTAATAAATAATGTTGAACCTAATTTGAAACTTAATAGTTACTAATAATCTCAAAATAATGATAAAATGTAACTAAACAAAACTATCACTTCACTCTATGAAAGCATAGAATCTTAATTCTGAAATAATAACAATGTACTTGTGCATGTTAGGTACCTATCATTATTATTAAACATATATTACAAATGTAATAAAAACATTTTTCTGTTCATAAATAAATTATGAATGATGGCTGAAATTTATTATATTGTACTTGTGTGAAATTAATTTCTTTTAGCGTTTATGTTTTAAAAGGGTAAAATAATACTAAAACTGATTCAGATTTGATACACACAAATTTTGTCATTTAAAAAAAAAGTAAAATATGTATAGTTTTTTAAATATTTCTTAAAGTAGTTATGGGCATTTTTAAATATTAACAGTATAATTTTTTTCAAAACCATATAGTTTTCTTTCTCTTTTCCAATAGTTTTCAAGTATCAATTACATATATAAAATTGACTAAATATTATGAATCTGGATAATTAAAGGTATTAAATTAAACCTTTAAAATATACCCCTTATTACAGTATCTTAGTAATTGCACTTATATACACATTATTTTGGTTAGCTCTAAATATTAAGTAAGTATTGTGTACTTTCTGAAAGCAAAAACAAGATTATTTTATTACATCAATTGGAATTTAACCAATCGATAAAATAATACATTATAGTTGAGCTTGTTTTTAACAAAAACAATTTGAACTACCATTTATCTTGGTTAGCAAAGAATTTTTTTAAATAAGCTAAATATTAAATCTGATAGTAAACATCTTTTAAAAAAAGCACATAACTTTTGATTCACAAACTAAAATTAAACAACAGTAGAGTCCCGACAATCCGACCTAAATGAGACTGATATATTGATTATCCGATATATATATCGGATAATCAGGACTCTTAATGTAATTTTTTTTTATTAGTAATGAGCTAAGAACAAGATGTGTCCCAAAAAGGCATATGTAAATCGACTGTTTGTAATTTGTTACCAAATTGCCTTTAGGCACAATCCTTTGAATGAAAGGTTTGTTTTCGAACCAACATAAATCAACGTACATCTTAAAAAAATTTGGAACAAGTAATAAAAGAAATAATGAAACACTGTTCAGCTATTAGTATGGGTACAACCCATAAAATCAGCTAAAATAGTCCAAAGGATCCACAGAAGGTCTATATTGGGTCATCAGTAAGTACTGACTAGGCAGCATGGGCTATCTACATGGGTCCCACAATGTCGTACGGACATAAAAATAACACTTTTTATATTTTGAGGACTTGGTTTGTATAACTTAGTGGAAATAGTTGTAAGAAGTGAGGACATGGGTGGCTTTTTTTAAGTTTGGCATTTATAAGTCTAGGACTCACTGTACACTTTTCGATCATTTGATCAATCAGAAATTGTGGAAGCTCTTTGTAATTTATCTCTATCCTTAATTATCCTAGGTTAAAGTGATTGTTGGCTACTGCACATCATAGCCATTTTACTTCTTTTTTTAAATTTTCTTTAATACTTAACTAATAATTTTCTTTTACAAATTTAATATTAATGTTTGCCTTTTGATATTTCATATTATAGAAGACAAGAAGAAAAAATAATAAACTTTTAAACAAATCACTAAAGTATAATTTCACAGACATGTTCTCATTCTCCAGCAACAACTGGACCATTTGTAATATTATATTAAGTTGCTTGAATTGTGCCCCTCTTATTCGTGTGATAAAAATACTTTCAGCCGACTCATTGGCCCCGTTTTTATCTGATTATAATTTTATTCTCTAATTAAAGAACTCTTATTAGACATAATCACCTATTTCTAAATTTTATTCTCGACTATCAATACAATTTGTTACCGAACCATTAAGAGTTTTCCAAGAGATTTTTTTAACAATGCTTTTTTTTCCTCTCGCCTTACATTTTGTTAGGGCTATACACATATATAATAATTACTCTAATGGGGTAGGTATGAGGAAGTAGGCATTTTAGAGGTAACCACCCAAATTTACTTTGGAAAAGCGTGGGAAACAATTTAGGAAAAACCACCCTCAGTAGACTCGACCAGGATTTGAACCCTGAGCTGTCATCTTATTTTGTTTCAAGACAACAAGGACACGGTTTCCCAACACATCATAATGTATTATTCTTTCCCTCCCTCCCTTTTATCTAGTTATGTCCATGCTTTGGCCAAATTATTTATTTTGAATTTTTTACATTCCAAAATACTATTGGTGCCGCTCTTCAAAAAAAGTTTTGCTATAGATTCCCAACTTTGTTTATTATTATACAGGGGTACAATTGTACAATAAATCATTTTTTTATGTTAATTTTAGTGTCAAATTAATGTTATTATTTAATAGTTTGAGTTGACTTAATGATGTTTTAGCATTCTTGGCACAAAGTATGTAAAATAATTTAGTTTTATGAAAAATGCACTCCTTAGAATTATTATAAATATTAATAAAATGAAGAGTGTGTTTGTCTGTCATGAGCATTGCACCATATCTGAAGTAAAAAAAAAAATTGTAACCCTTGTGCACAAACGTTCACACCTCGAAGTTGTAATTATTTTTATTATTATTATTAAAAACCTCTCAGGCAATGCCGGGTAGGCCTACTTCAGCTTGTATATATAAATTTTAAGTGTCACACTGATCATATTTGTACCATATGTTAAGATAATTTAGATTTTTGCAGTTAATTTATTCTATATATAACTAGACAATATGTTTAATCATTAATGTATGAGTATTTAAAGAGTTAAAAAAAAAATGTATCATCTAATTTTTACTGTGCCCCTACAATTACTGTAATCCTATTTTACATCACAATCAGAAAATGGGAAGATTATATTAAAACAAAATTTAAAAAAAAAGTAGACAAACCCATACTGAAAATTATTTACACTCGGATTTCGTATTATCCGGCTCAGAATGCCACCACTTAAGGCCGGAGAGTCGCGATTCAAGTGAACTTGGTTTTATTCACATGAGCCAATATTCGAACTAAATGTGAGATTGCACCATAACTTAAATTAAGATGATTAAGGGTGTGCACTTATCAAGTTGGCCCAAGAGATATTTTGGACTTCATGGATTACTATTATTATTTGAAGGGAAAATGGTAAGCAAATGGTAAACATAAAAATAACTGTACAATTTAGGTACTAAAAATCAAATTAATACCAGAAATAAAAGTCAAGAATGTTGACCAAACATGTTTGTAATATAGACAAAAAGTTATTTTATATAACTCTGTTCCGTTTTAAAAAGTAATATATGTATATCATCATACTGCAGAAATTAAAGTGAATTGTGTTTTGTACTATATCTCTCTAAAAAAAAAGAAAAAAGAATAGCTCTAAAATCTTAACAAAAGAGTCATTTATTGCTTTTTTTTAATATGTCCCCATTATAATCCAAATTTTTTCAGTATATCTTATCATTAAGCAACATAACTTTGAAATTTATCTATGTATAATAATCATTGCAGGAAATTGTTATATGTCTAATATTGGTACCACCAAAAATTGTATCACTCGGCAAAAGTATCTCATTGTTTCTTCACTTGATAATTTATTTAAAAATTGAGTATTTGATGTTTAAAAGAAGTACTAAGCACCAACAGTGTTTAAAATAAGTGATAAATCTATTGATATGTTCCACACAAAGGTTATAATAAACTCATTGGAATATGTTATGAATGGCAAGAGTAAATAAGAAGGAATGTACCAGTTTTCACCTTAAGAGAGATTGTAAAACAAATTCTCTGCAATTGGTTAGGATTTGAACTACCATCCAAGCCTAATAGACCAGTCAAACATATGACACTGAGAGGAATCAGCCAATTACAATATTTCTAAAGCAATATACATAAACGCATTGCCTAATAGGTTCAAATTTACTAATATACTTAAACCTATACTAAACTTTTTTTTTTGTGAACCATATACATACTTACTGTAAAGTATAGTTAATTTGTGCTAAATTTGTGTCTTATAGGCTATAATCATTAGATATTATTAAAGAAAAGTATTGAGTATTTGTGTAAGAAAAAATTAATTTGTCATGGCACATGTGATAAAACTAAAATTGTAGAAAATACAATACTATGCAATAAAATTGAATTAATATTACAACTAGTATGGAAGCTACATTTATTGTTGCTGTGGGATTTTTTTTTATTAGCATTGCAATAAGTTGGTTGAAGTGTGATATGAGAATTTTAGAAGGTGGTTAGTTGAATGCCCATAGAATTTGCTGGTAAATAATTGTAATAAAATAAAAGAGAAAGTTAAAACAAGTAGGTTGAGATGTTATTAATTTATATTGTTTTAGAAAATATGAAATAAAGCGATCACATTAAGAACAGCTGCCACTATAGCTATGACGTGTAGAGAAAAAAAAAGTTTCAAAACCTTAGTTCATTTGGTAGTGTGTCTGTCTACTGAGCTAAGGGTCCTGGGTTTGATTTTTGACCTGGCCGAAAAATGTATAATTGGCGAAATGTGAGTTTCCCCTTTTACAGTGATGATTTAACGACCTGGGACTAGTTGTTGTGTCTGACTTGGATTTAGGTTGGTTTATAAACTGTATGCTGATATAATCAGTCAGTTTACAATAATTTTACATCCATTACTGTTTCTAACCTGTGGCCTAGGTCAATTTTTTATTCATGCCATATATTTCCCACTACCGTCTTGCTAGGCCTGTCGTAGCGTCATATGCCTTTTAATCTAACTTAAGACTAGGACAGGCACAACATCCAGTCCCTGGCTGTTAATTCATCCCCAAGAAAGGTTAAACCCACTTTTTCATCAATGATCAATGTTCAGCCATGTCAGGACTCGAACCCGGGACCCTTAACTCGGTAGGTAGAAACGCTACCGACTAAGCTAAGGTGTCGAACTGTTTAGAAAGTGCATGTTAAATACGGTATCTCAAATTATAAATTAAAAAAGGTATAAAAAATAAATAAGTATGTGACACAATAGTTGACTAATTAAGTAGCTATATTAAGAATGGTGCTATTCATGCATATCATCACTATACAGAATTAAAGGAATGTCGCTATTTTTTCTCATGAGTAAATGCTATAAAGTAATACTTTTTATTACTTTACATTGGCACATTATGTGCTATATTCGTAAATTGGAAAAATGACACCTGGACAAAGAAATCTGAAGCTATGTGGTCATATCCATAAGCTAAACATCATGTTGATCTCCCAAGTTTCGCTATTCATGTACAGTCAATTGTATGAGCATTATCTTTCTTCAAATTACATGTTATTATACAAACATCTGTAATGTACCCTCTGTTAACTTGAAAGTGTTCTTACCTTGCTTGGATTCATTGGGATGTATTTAGCATTTAGAGAGCATATCAAATGTAATGCACTGAAACAGATCTGATACCTTTCACGTTAAATTGAGTGTACTCATTGTAATAAGCAGGGCCCGGATTTTAATGATATGTCATTATTTTATTGATACATCACAGACAATGCTCGTAAATAAATAAATTCTGTTTTTAGGTTTCTCTTGTTGTAAAAATGTATCTTTGATAAGTCATTTTTAGGCATTTGCAGGAATTTTTGAGCAATTTTCAGGCATTTTTGAGCCATTCTAAAGCTTTCATATCAATTAAGTATAATTTTTAATACAAATTATATTTTATAAATGCATAATTCTTTTATTATGTAGTTGTCTGAATAATAATATAGGCCATGAATTTTGTATCCTCTTTGCTTGTTATGTTGTAAAATAAACATTTCTGGTGAGATTGCAACTAGGCTGGAGAGGGTTGCGATGGGAAGGGGTAGCTAGTACTTCTGAAGCAGTTATATCTAGCAGAATGAAAGAGTTTAGTTGTTAAATACTTCATTACATAGATTTTTGTTGTTGTTTACATTTGTAAAGTATGCATTTGATCTAGTTGTGTGCATTTATTACAACTCTCTGTACATATTTTAAGGACATTTTTTGATTATGTTTAGGCATCAAAATCCGGTCCCTGGTAATAAGTGTTATAAAGTTAAAACATCATTGAGGAAGCTTGCATAACTGTGGCTAAATTGTGCATCATGGTGTCACCTGGAAATATGGCAAAAAAAAAGTGTTGGCAAGAATACTCTTAATTTGAGATGAATCTTTTTTATGAATATAATAATTGTTACAATAATCCCATGTAAAATTGTGACAACAGGTGAACATGATTTTTCATTCTTATAGTCATTCATATATGTTAACATAGGCAAGGAGAGTGCATTTAGCCATTATTAGCGATATTTCAAAGAATAGTAAAATACTGTTTTAATTAATCAAACTAATGTGAAAGAAAACTACAAAAATCTATGGGATATTTGGTAATCTAATGAGCTTCATATATAAGGTGATTGAAGACAATGTATTTATTGGCTGAGGCTAGATTTATTGATAAATGATGTGATTGAATTTTAAAAACTGCCAATTCTTCTAACGTTAATAGGAAACAAACTCGCTTTGGTGGCCATATGGTCTCTGAGGCCCTACTCTCGGAGTGGACTAAGCAGCCGACAATGGGGAGATAAGAGGTTTGAATCTCCATCAGGTGTACTGAAGTTGGGTTCTACAAATTGGTTTTCCACTCTCCTTCCACACTAATGCACGTACAGTTCCTCTGAATATAACCTTCTCCTTATACCTAAAACTATTAGTGTAAATAGTACATAAGTGTATAACCCAAACGAGTAGTAGGACATGGGGACAAAAAAAAAAGCTATGCAATATTTTGTGATCTATGTAGGCCTACACCATGTTTGCCATCCCCAATATATTTTTTATTCATAATTTAATCTATAATTTAAAATGGGGTGGCTACCTACACTTCTCGAGACTAATAACTTCATTTCTGCTTTAGTGGCCAAATGGTCTAAGGTGTCACTCTCATGTTAGACTGGACTAACATTGATGGAGCGATCAGGGTTTGAATCCTGGTAGTATGTATTGAGGGTGGTTTCCATGAACGGTTTTACCACTCTGCCTCTATGCAAATTCAGCCACATGTCTTCAATTATAACTTATTCACATTAATTAACCCATTAGTGTAAATAGAGTGGTGAATTCCATGGCGTGAAGATTACTGACAACCCTTTACACAACTCTTAAGCAGCACAATGGACAATCGACTTTTACATTTATCAAAGATCTTGCTATCACTCTTCATTTATACATTCTTCTTTTAATTCTTTTTTTTACCATACATCTTTTATTTATTCCTTAAATTCAAAATTCCCTCCAATACTTATGCCTATGCCTTTATAGAAAAAACATGAAATATATAAAATCTACACTTCGCTTACCCTGAAAGTTAGCAAGAAGTCTTACCTTGACGGATTACACTATGGCTCTATCTTATAATATGTACCATAGCGGAATAATGTAAGGTAAGCTTGCCTTTTTGTGACGATGTAGTTTTATTACCTGATCGACTGAAAATTGCTGCGAGATCGATCTGTTGCCAACCCCTGGTCTAGAAGAATATTCCAAAATTCTTAAAGATTTTGAAAATCTGAGCTTGGACCTGCGGTTGAGTAATATCTAAGTGACTGTGGCAAGGACTTCATAAACAACCTTTGCAGCCTCCTCAGACCTGAAAATAAAAGTTTTGAATGTACTGTCTGGATTACGTTGACTGTGGCGGAAGACATAATCCAAAGTGTTTTAAACCTAAGGTGGACTGCTTAAAATAATTTTCTTGTATTAGTTCTAAGTGCGAATGTGGTTTTAGTGTAATTAATTTAATAATAACTCCATTAGGCTGTGCTCTACTTATCAATCATGTTACATTATTAATGTTCATCAAACTAAATGGGCCCACCTTTGAAGACATGGTACCCACTATCATAAGCTTGGATCTGGTTTCTTGGTCAGTTGAGTGGTAAAAATGAACTTCGGTAATTTATTTAAGAATTATAATCGGGGCCGTAGGCATGATTTTTTAAGGAAAGGTTAACAAATTATTTTAAGATTATGTAAAATTAACTGGTTAACAATACAATAACCTAATATAAGATATAGTTATGGTGACACACACAATATTATTGAGATGTTTCCTTAAGTAATAGAAAATAATTTAAATATTTGTATTTTATTGGGATGATAAAAAATTTAAGCACAAAAAATAGTCATACATCATCTTTAAAGTACATCAGACATATTCTGACAATATTTTAACTCAAGAGTTTACGGAATTAATGGTTTCAAATAACATTTTAACTCTACAATTGAAAACGTTGATTATATTTCACAAAATTATCTATAATTTAATTTGCACTTATGCTGAGGTCCTGATGAATGTTAATTGCTGCAAAGCCATTCAATCGATTTTCGGACATGCTATTCCGAAGGTAAGTTATTATTCTTCTCAGTGTTGAAAATAAATGTTCGGGAAGTGATCATCATTGGAAGCACAGCTAGCACCCGCAATATTGAATCTACACCTGGGAATATATCACCATTGCATGCTTGAAGTGCATGCAACACGTTTCAGCTTCCATCTCTTCCTCCGCATTGTGACATTTTCTCCATCCAATGACGTGGAAGCATTTGCATCCGTCAGTCTATTCCTCACTATTGATATTGTTTTATCTAGTGTAAATTTATCACTAGAAAGAGTTTGAAACCCCCCGCCCCCGGGCATATGGCCCTGATTATAATAATATGAAGGGATTGAGTTAAATTATCATCACATTTCTAGTCTGAATCTCTTATTTAGAATGTTTAGATATAAAGTGGGTTCAAACTGTGAGAATGACCGACCAGATACTTTTTTACACAGGACTACTCCACTGAGGAACTTAACCATAGGTGTGTGCAGGGTGTGGCTGATGGGGGTGCCAAATGGAATATAAAAGGGGGCGGAATCACTCTCTCTCGCCCCCTAGGATCTGTTTGAATGTTTTTTAAACATTTACAATGTATTAAAAACAAGAAAGAATCATTGCTATATATCACAAGATTAATCTTTGAAAATTAAACATTAAAAGTTCAACTTGTCTTGTTTTGTTGGTTTTTTGTTTCCCCCCCC
>CABFOW010002031.1:68277-84343 GCA_902141385.1 Timema californicum | reverse complement strand
CCCCCCCCGTCCCCCCGACATTAAAAAAGGTGCCTTCCTGTGCCCTTTATGGTTTCCCTGGCACATCCAAGTAGAAATGAGAATGTCGAAGGTCAATTTTCCTCTTTTAATGGGGCTGATGGGTTAGGGGTGGGGTAGAAGGGGGGGCTCTCCTAACATCGGCTTAGCTGAGCGAAAATGGTCCTTACAATCTCCCTCTGTCTTCCTCCCACCACCGGAGCAAATATCTCTGAGCTCTTCTCCAAGTGGATATCGGTAAAATTGGGAGGGAGGGGGTGGCCTAGTACACCAGTGGCTTATCCAAGGTCTTCAGAGGGAGGTTAAGAGCCTACTAAGTTACCATTGGCCCTGTTATATGAAAACCTTTATATATGTACGGCTGAAGAAGGAGAAAAAAAAGGAACAGAAAGGATGTGATTTTATTGTTATTACGATTATTACGTCAGCTGAGAACGGACCGGGGGTATATGAGGGTTTTGTCAAGGAGGCGTGGTGACAGGGTGGGGTAAAGGGGGAGGGGGTGAGAGAGTTCAAGTTTTGCCACTCATTTGCCGTTCAGGCTTTCCCAAGGGAACAACTCTATATAGTGTGTGTGTGTGCGCGCGCGCGTGTGTGTGTGGCGTGGATAGCGTGTCAGGGGTCGCGTGCTCTACCCACGTGGTCTAACGCCACCAGAAGGTTCGCGCGGGTCCTCCTCATCAGTTCGTGTCATGAAGTAGCACCCCCCCTCCCCCACACACCCCCGACAAGTAAAGCGATGCTCGGGTAACCATGGTCTAACCGGGGGGATCCGGTTCATCTCTACAAGACCGAACATGTTCCCCAACCCATTAGGGGCGACCATACCTCCTCCACCACCGTCGTTGTATTACCCACCGAACATGTTGAAAACATTCCACGGAACGACGGCCGCCGCCATTTTAAGCCAAGGAAATCCCCACGGTGTGATCACCTCACCTTTCCTAATGGATAACCTCCTGAACCGAAGACTGGAACGAGGTTCCTCCGGCCAAGACGCAGGGGTCTCCTCCCCTGGACGGGGATCCAGAGAGAACCTGCCCTCACCAAGTAACCTTCACCATGAGAAAGAATCGGATAGTATCCTAACGCCGACAGCTTTTTACGGAAGTGAAGGTACTCATTTGAACGGTTTCCTCAACGCGAAAGTACCTCGTCTGAGTGGTGAACCCCCGGTAAGGTTATTCACCGGACACCAGGAACCGACCGCTACGGCGTCTGTCACGCTAGGAATCACCGCTTCTTATTCCATAGTGGCGCCGGAACCCACACGTCCTTCGGCGTCGGAGGAATGCTGCCGCAAGAAAGGATCACACCATCATCACCACCATCAGCAGCATTTGGCAGGTTACTATCACGCGTTAGAGCCGAGGGGGCCGCCGATGAGTGTCTCGGGTTGCGGATGTTTCGACAGAACTGCGGAAGAGGCCGGAGTGAAGAATGGCCACAAGCAGGAGTCGGTGACGACCCAAGCGAAACCTATCCTCAAGTTCAGCGTTAGTGCCATCCTAGGAGCGGACCACGTGAAGCCTGCTCCTTATGCAGGTTAGTTACCGAACTCACTCTCTAACAGCCCGGTCTTAAGAGCTCAACAATATCTTTCGTTTCCTTCATTCTTTAGAGAAGTTGATTCACAAACTTCCACCGGTAGCTTGATCCTTCCAGGAGCATGGGCTAGCCAAAGTTCATGAAAAAAAATATCAAATAAATCCCTGCTATATTATAAAGCACAGACAATCGATCCCAATTTTAATAATATCCACAGTAGCAAGCCAATGTATGCTTTAATTTGCTTATCAGACTTACTATTAAGATAAAATATTTAATTATTAATAAAACTCTGGGGTACATGTTTCTTAATGAGCCATTATTCAGACAATGAAGTGTCGTGCAAGCTTTTCACACGATAATGAGCTCAAATAAATTAGTAAAATAGATTTTTATAGATAAAAATACAATAAGTTATTTCATTCACCAGTTCTATTTGATATTTAAAAAAATTAAATTCACTTGCACTCATTTATAAAAAATCTTATAAAATAATTATCTCTAAATTGAAATAAACACACTTATTTATTCTGTAGGTAAAGAACAATTATAATAATTAGTAGTAACAACACGACATTATTAATTAACCTCACACGATAGATTAAGGCAGAATTTCGTTTGGAATCATTAAGAAGGGGGGAGGGGATTGAACCCTGAATTGTAGAATGGTTTTAGGTTTAAAGTGCTAATAAAGAAATCATTTTAATATAATATAACTCTTTTTCATTCTTTTATCACTTTAATTTATACGGTGGCCGACAAGTGTAGCTATAAAAAATAGAACACATCTTAGGCTTAGCTATTGGTATTTTATTGTGACGATACTGGCATGCAACGAATATATTCAATTATTCTGTTAGATACTCGGCTGCGAGCATTTTAGAATGTATTAAATAATGTTTTAATCTAAGACCTCACTCATTGATTGTAATGCCATCATCTTCAAATCTTATTTGCCTTGATGAGTATAGAGTTTAAACTGTATCGGATATTCAGGATTGTTTCTTTCAAGAGACCGATAATATCAAAACACCGCGTAGTCAAAATATTTGTAGTAATTTGAGAACTTAAGTTCTGTCTTTGGTATTGCAAGAAATTTGTGCTTATATGTATTAATTATTCCTACGCGCTAACCATCATTTTCCATTTTCGTTTTCTTCAAGCTTTTATAAAATTCTGGGTAAAAAATGTCTTTAAAATGTACCATAAATGTAACTTAACCATAAACAAGTGGAGGAGAGTGATTATTTTATAATGAGGAACACTTAAACCCCAATAATAACATACCATAGAGATTATCATATATATTTAGCACCGCGTCTTACTACCCGTTCGGGTTATACGCTTGAGATTATCATAATAATATTAAAAAGTATATACAAATCCTTCGTGATGATCATAATAATAATAATTAATAACTGTATTACTATTTTAGAATGAAAATAATGGCTGAAGCTTGCTACGACACGTATTTATTGTTCTAAAAACGAGCTATTTCACAGAAGAACTCAAAATTGTCAACGAATTCAAATTCATTGGTAGCTTATTAAAAGAAAAATCATGTCAAAATTTTATACAATGTGGATAAGTGTTTCTCTGGCTAATGATATTTTATGAAACTTTCCATTTTACAATTTGTTCTCGCACGTTTGAATATCTGTGAGATAGATTTGTAAAAACAATTAGAACAAATTAGATATATCCCTTAATGGTTTAAGGTTGATGGTCTATTAATCATGGAGTAGAATGATTGATATTTAGACCTCATGTTTCATTCATATTATAATAAGTTACTAAACTATTATTAACTTGTCAAGTAAGATCATAAAGTATTTTTATCAGGTTTAAGCAATAACCAAAATGATAAGACCATCAAGTTTTTTCAATAAAATTATAGTTAAATTTATTTTAGATAAAAGGAAGATTAATTCTTTTGTGTGAAACTTAATTGCTTAACTAGGAATGAAAAATATCGTAAAACTTTCCTGTTAAAATTATTTTAAAATTCTGGATGAATTCTACACCGGCTATCCATTTTTGATGGCAGTACGGATCTATTTTTATAATACACCCATGTATTTTAAATTTACCGCTTTTAATACTACAACAAAAACTTCACCAAGGGTCTTATTTACTTAGATAAATCACCTACATCTCATTTGTAAAAAAATATACCAAAGTTTTCTTTTGTCTCCACTAAACTGACATCGCTCGAATATAAATGTATTATGTAAATTTTATCAATATTTATACGTCCACCTCAAGTGACTATTGTTTTAACATATTGATTTACTCTATACTTGTAGATAGGAATTGAAAAAACACATTTCTGCGGCTAGAAAAAGTAAATAAATAAATGATAATTTTATTTTATTCTACATAATTTGATAAACGCAATATAATTTAAGTTAAAATGTAAAGAACAACAATACAAATGACAAGACCAAATTTAAGTTACTCTTAGTTATTATTTATATCTGTAGAACCAATAAGTAATGGATTTATTCGTTGTGTTACATAGGCCTAGTTTTGTTCAACTGCTAGTGAATGTTTAGTTTAATAGACACACATTTAGGTTAGCCTATAGTCCATGGATGAATTTTTAAAACTCAAGTATTAAAGTGGAACTCTATTTGAATTAAAAGCAACTATATTGTTTTCAAACTTTTCTTGAATATAGGTGACCCCTACATTATTAAATTATTCATTCATCAAATGTAGTATTTAATATATATGATCAAAATGATTGGATTGGGTCCAGATTGCGTAAATAAATCAAACATTAGCACGCACTGGCGATATCCCCGAAATGTTAGTCTTATAAGCTCTATGTTACCACATACACAGGTAACTAGGGCAGTTATATTAAACATTTATAAACTATTAAGCTCTAAAACATCATTTCTAGCTAGTTTTAATATTTTATTGCATTGAAACCTTTATAAAGAAATCAAAATTAAATTAATTTGGGTAGTTCATTAGTTATTCCTTTTGTTAACTAAACTAAATTTCAAACAGTACTTATTTAATTTTTGAGCAATTAATATTTTAACTTTTTACATAAAGCCAAATAATATAGGCTATTTATAAAGTTGTTTAGGTATTTTTTTGTTGCTATTTTTTGATTAATTGAATGAAAATATGATTTAATATCAAAAATTAAATATTTATATTGTAATTAATAGATTTCTCAAGTTAAAAAAATCAAAGAAAAAATAATTTAAAATTGTGAAATTACTACAGTTTGAATCCATTATCTAGGAACTCTATTTTTTTCACAACCAGGCCTAAGAATACATTAACGATTAGCCTAAATAGGCCTAATATAGAATATTTATGAACTCTTGTCATTTCCATAAGCTCTCTTCTGCATCATTTATGGAGGTTCTAATAAACGTTTGAAATGGTTAGTCAATCGTATTTCACTAAAATATAAATTCATTACATACTGTATGAAGTATAATTAAATAAAATCACATCACACTCATAGATAAGTTTTATTAAAGACATATTACACAAATATGTTAAAATTTATTCGCATGATGAATGTATGTACAGTAGGCTACATTTTATTTGTCCTTAAAGGTAGCAGTCTAAACTTGACTGATTGGACGTTATGGTACAATCTTAAAAGCTACAAACCATAGTGGAACTAAGAAAGGTGAGCTTGTTACCCATCAGGGTGGACGGAATGTAACCCTTATTGCAGTTATATTATTTTATAGGGGTACATAAAAAACAAATGTTTACAAATGCCTAAGAAAGTAATCACTCGTTTATAATTAATAGGCCGGGTGACCTGGTGGTCTAGGAGTAAGGTGTCAGACTTCTGTGCTGGGGGTCCGGGGTTCAATACTCGGTCCCGGCACAGATTTATCTGATTACCAAACCCTTTCTTCACCTCTGACAAGACGTATATTAATCACAACTTGTGAATGTGTGGAATGCCAGGCCTGCACCGTGGTTCGGATTCCACGTTGAACTGTAGGTCCTCCATTTCATCTCACAATCACCCTACCATTACACATTAGAGTAAGTACGTATAAATCGAACGGGTAGTAAGACGCGGTGATAATAATAGTAATAATAATAATAATAATAATAATAATAATAATAATAATAATAATAATAATAATAGCGTCAACATAGTTAAATTAACAATGACTCAAAGATATAATTTATAAAAAAGGTTATTTGTCTTACAAACTAAGTTTGAGAATTACCACTGATATCTACAGGATTATGAGGAAATTAAATATGAACTACTCCCAAAGTATTTCTGAAAGTTTTGATACAATCCGTGAGGTAGGTTGTGTATAGGCCTATTGAGTTGTCAACCACCACTTGATGTATGTATATTTAGTTGTGAACCACCACTTGATGTATGTATATTTAGTTGTGAACCACCACTTGATGTATGTGTATTGAGTTGTGAACCACCACTTGATGTATGTGTATTGAGTTGTGAACCACCACTTGATGTATGTATATTTAGTTGTGAACCACCACTTGATGTATGTGTATTGAGTTGTGAACCACCACTTGATGTATGTGTATTGAGTTGTGAACCACCACTTGATGTATGTGTATTGAGTTGTGAACCACCACTTGATGTATGTGTATTGAGTTGTGAACCACCACTTGATGTATGTGTATTGAGTTGTGAACCACCACTTGATGTATGTGTATTGAGTTGTGAACCACCACTTGATGTATGTGTATTGAGTTGTGAACCACCACTTGATGTATGTGTATTGAGTTGTGAACCACCACTTGATGTATGTGTATTGAGTTGTGAACCACCACTTGATGTATGTGTATTGAGTTGTGAACCACCACTTGATGTATGTGTATTGAGTTGTGAACCACCACTTGATGTATGTGTATTGAGTTGTGAACCACCACTTGATGTATGTGTATTGAGTTGTGAACCACCACTTGATGTATGTGTATTGAGTTGTGAACCACCACTTGATGTATGTGTATTGAGTTGTGAACCACCACTTGATGTATGTGTATTGAGTTGTGAACCACCACTTGATGTATGTGTATTGAGTTGTGAACCACCACTTGATGTATGTGTATTGAGTTGTGAACCACCACTTGATGTATGTGTATTGAGTTGTGAACCACCACTTGATGTATGTGTATTGAGTTGTGAACCACCACTTGATGTATGTGTATTGAGTTGTGAACCACCACTTGATGTATGTGTATTGAGTTGTGAACCACCACTTGATGTATGTGTATTGAGTTGTGAACCACCACTTGATGTATGTGTATTGAGTTGTGAACCACCACTTGATGTATGTGTATTGAGTTGTGAACCACCACTTGATGTATGTGTATTGAGTTGTGAACCACCACTTGATGTATGTGTATTGAGTTGTGAACCACCACTTGATGTATGTGTATTGAGTTGTGAACCACCACTTGATGTATGTGTATTGAGTTGTGAACCACCACTTGATGTATGTGTATTGAGTTGTGAACCACCACTTGATGTATGTGTATTGAGTTGTGAACCACCACTTGATGTATGTGTATTGAGTTGTGAACCACCACTTGATGTATGTGTATTGAGTTGTGAATCACCACTTGATGTATGTGTATTGAGTTGTGAACCACCACTTGATGTATGTGTATTGAGTTGTGAACCACCACTTGATGTATGTATATTTAGTTGTGAACCACCACTTGATGTATGTGTATTGAGTTGTGAACCACCACTTGATGTATGTGTATTGAGTTGTGAACCACCACTTGATGTATGTGTATTGAGTTGTGAACCACCACTTGATGTATGTGTATTGAGTTGTGAACCACCACTTGATGTATGTGTATTGAGTTGTGAACCACCACTTGATGTATGTGTATTGAGTTGTGAACCACCACTTGATGTATGTGTATTGAGTTGTGAACCACCACTTGATGTATGTGTATTGAGTTGTGAACCACCACTTGATGTATGTGTATTGAGTTGTGAACCACCACTTGATGTATGTGTATTGAGTTGTGAACCACCACTTGATGTATGTGTATTGAGTTGTGAACCACCACTTGATGTATGTGTATTGAGTTGTGAACCACCACTTGATGTATGTGTATTGAGTTGTGAACCACCACTTGATGTATGTGTATTGAGTTGTGAACCACCACTTGATGTATGTGTATTGAGTTGTGAACCACCACTTGATGTATGTGTATTGAGTTGTGAACCACCACTTGATGTATGTGTATTGAGTTGTGAACCACCACTTGATGTATGTGTATTGAGTTGTGAACCACCACTTGATGTATGTGTATTGAGTTGTGAACCACCACTTGATGTATGTGTATTGAGTTGTGAACCACCACTTGATGTATGTGTATTGAGTTGTGAACCACCACTTGATGTATGTGTATTGAGTTGTGAACCACCACTTGATGTATGTGTATTGAGTTGTGAACCACCACTTGATGTATGTGTATTGAGTTGTGAACCACCACTTGATGTATGTGTATTGAGTTGTGAACCACCACTTGATGTATGTGTATTGAGTTGTGAACCACCACTTGATGTATGTGTATTGAGTTGTGAACCACCACTTGATGTATGTGTATTGAGTTGTGAACCACCACTTGATGTATGTGTATTGAGTTGTGAACCACCACTTGATGTATGTGTATTGAGTTGTGAACCACCACTTGATGTATGTGTATTGAGTTGTGAACCACCACTTGATGTATGTGTATTGAGTTGTGAACCACCACTTGATGTATGTGTTTTGAGTTGTGAACCACCACTTGATGTATGTGTATTGAGTTGTGAACCACCACTTGAGGTATGTGTTTTGAGTTGTGAACCACCACTTGATGCATGTGTATTAAATTGTGAACCGCCACTTGATGTGTGTGTATTTAGTTGTGAGCCACCATTTGATGTATGTGTATTAAATTGTGAACCACCACTTGATGCATTTGTATTGAGTTGTGTACCACCACTTGATGTATGTGTATTGAGTTGTGAACCACCACTTGATGTATGTGTATTGAGTTGTAAACCACCTCTTGATGTATTTGTATTGAGTTGTGAACCACCACTTGATGTATTTGTATTGAGTTGTGAACCACCACTTGATGTATGTGTATTGAGTTGTGAACCACCACTTGATGTATGTGTATTGAGTTGTGAACCACCACTTGATGTATGTGTATTGAGTTGTGAACCACCACTTGATGTATGTGTATTGAGTTGTGAACCACCACTTGATGTATGTGTATTGAGTTGTAAACCACCTCTTGATATATGTGTATTGAGTTGTGAACCACCACTTAATGTATGTATATTTAGTTGTGAACCACCACTTGATGTATGTGTATTGAGTTGTGAACCACCACTTGATGTATGTATATTAAATTGTGAGCCACCACTTTATGTATGTGTAATTAGTTGTGAGCCACCACTAATGTAGGTATACATACAGTTGTGAACCACTATAAAATAACTGTTTTTACAGTTTTGAGCCACTAGTCTATAATATAACGGTTTTACAGTTGTGAACGACTATAAGATAACGATTTTACAGTTGTGAACGACTATAAGATAATGGTTCTACACTTGTGAAAGACTATAAGATAACTGTTTTTATAGTTGTTAACGACTATAAGTACGGTTTTGACGTTCGTGACGTGCTTTAGACTCTCTCGCAGCTGTAGATGAACTAGTCACGCCAGCTCAAACTTCCAATGTTTATATTCATTCTTTAATAACCAGAACCAAAGTGTGGAATAAGTTAATCCTAATTACTAATTTGTTAAAAACCTAGTATATTAATCGTTGGTAGAGAACGTGAAACTATCTGGCGCTCAAACACAATAAACTTAAATATTTAGATCTAGCGAAGAAATATAAACTGACACACGTGAATACGGGAAGATTGGGCTGTATTACTAACCCGGACTGGATTAGAACCAAGGAAGCTGGGAAAGATATAACCACTTGCCGTTATTCAACGGCAAGTGGTTATATCTTTCCCAGCTTCCTATATTGGCTTAGAACGTAAAATTTCTAGACAATTTAGGGAAAACCACCCTTAGTATACCCGAATGGGATTCGAACCCCAACCTCTTCGTCATCGGTAGTCCGGTATATTTTTCAAGAGTGACGTCTTAGACCATTCGACTATTGAAGCAGGGTTTTATATAACCAAATGTAATTTATAGACGAACATGGATTCATAAAATAAGATGCCTCCAGAACCATCTCGATCGTATTATGAAAACAATTATGATTAGGCAAGTTTCGTGGGCACCGTAATACTTGCAGTAGGTTCACTTCATAACAAAGAGTTGATGGTCCGTTTCTATGACAATGTGCGTCTAAAGGACCTATAATTATTTAAAACGTGAAGGGATTATCTTTTACAATAATTCCCGGAGCTCTACAAAAACGGTTTTGTCATTTTTTTAAATGAAAGCTTAAATATCACGAATGGGCCCAAAATTATTCAAAGCGGAAGCAACAGATTAAAAAAAAAAAAAGACCATTTATTTCGACGGACAACTCTCATGTTCTATTAAACGGATTTTAAATATTTTAAAATACATATATAGTAAAAGCATTTACTTCGAGTATATTCACATCAAAGTTTACCAAATTTCAAATATACTCAGGCCTTAATCACTGTATAGTTATCGTTATCCTGTGAATGTTAGGATGCTTTTATGACAGGCTTCACGATGTAATAAAAAAAAGGGGGTGAGGACACTATAAAATAAAGGTATTAAACTTTAGATCTGCAAAAAAATCAATCACAATACGTCTGAACTGTTGCTGGGAATTGTGATTTATTTGCGCGACAAAGTTGATCTGGGATGATTTTTAAATTGTGTACGACTAGTTGTCAATATTTCTTAACATAATTTCTTACTTGTAGTTTTATTTTTTTAGGTGTTCTGTCTCACGACAGGTACCTTCCTTTTGTCAGTGAACTTAGACCGCCAATGCACCCTGTCTTCAGCCTCCTCGTTCAGCTACCAGAATTTTCTTCTTTCCTTGAAGTCACCAAATATTTGAACCCTCCTTCTTCCTAAACTCCTCTTTCCCTCAACCTTTCCTTCTATGACGTCGAGAAGAAGACAGTTCCTCCTAAGGGTGTGTCCGATCCAGTTTGCTTTGTACCGAAGAATCACATCCGAAATGTTTCTCTTTTCAATCCTCTTCTTATGACTTCTACATCCATCGCTTATAATAGCAAATAGAAAATTAACAACACAAAAAGGTGACTTGGCAGTCTAAGGGTAAGATGTCAGACTTCTGTACTGGGAGGTCCGGGGTTCAATCCTCGGTCCCGGCACAGATTTATCTGATTGCCAAACCCTTCCTTCACCTCTGACAAGACGTGTATTAATCACAACTTGTGAATGTGTGGAATGCCAGGCCTACACCATGGTTCGGATCCCACGTTAAACTGTAGGTCCTCCATTTCGTCTCACAATCACCCTACTATTACACATTAGCGTAAGTGCGTATAACCTGAACGGTTAGTAAGACGCGGTGCTAATAATAATAATAACTACACATCAATGTTTAATATTCTTTCATACTTATAAATAAAATACAATAAAAAACCCAGAAACTAATAATTAAAATTGATAGAAAATACAAAATCACATAATAAAATTATTAATCTCTCTAACATTTTACTAAATCAAAAACTGGTATGATAATATTTTATATTTCAGTGCATCTTTATAGAAATTGATATAATTTATTGATGTGCAATGACACTTTTTAATATTATTTGTTTGTTTTCACAGTATAAAATAACATCAGTAATCAGGATTGACCCGCTTCAGTGGCCGAACGGTCTAAGGCATCACTCTAGTGTTGGACTGGCCTGCTGATGACGGGCAGATCGAGGCTCGAATCCCGGTCGGGTTTATTATTATTATTATTATTATTACTATCACCAAGTCTTACTAACCCGTTCGGGTTATACGCTACTTACACTAATGTGTAATGGTAGGGTGATTGTGAGATGAAATGGAGGACCTACAGTTTAACGTGGGATCCGAACCACGGTAAAGTCCTGGCATTCCACACATTCACCAACTGTGATTAATACACGTCTTGTCAGAGGTGAAGGAAAGGATTGGCAATCAGATAAATCTGTGTCGGGACAGAGAATTGAACCCCGGGCCCCCAACATAGAAGTCTGACATCTTACCCCTAGACAACCAGGTCACCTCAGATTTTCTGAGGGTGGTTTTTAATACACGGTTTCCCACTCTCCTTCCACACTAATGCGTGTAGATTACCTCTAAAATGCTTCCTTCCTCCTCCCTACCTCATTAGAGTAACTATCATGTATGTATATAACTTGCACAAGTAATAATACGGTGGTGACCTTGTGGTCTAGGGATAAGGTATCAGACTTTTATGCTGGCGGCCGGGGTTCAATCCTCGGTCCCGGCACAGATCTATCTGATTACCAAACCCTTCCTTCACCTCTGACAAGACATCTTGTGAATGTGTGAAATGCCAGGCCTTCACCATGGTTCGGATTCCACTTTAAACTGTAGGTCCTTCATTTCATCTCACAATCACCCTACCATTACACATTAGCTTAAGTGCGTATAACCCGAACGGGTAGTAAGACGCGGTGCTCATAATAATAATAATAATAATAATAATAATAATAATAATAATACGGTCGATATAACAAAATTAGGGTTACTATTCTTTTTAAAATTTGAATAAAGGACATTTTAGAAAAAGGCGCAGCTAGAACATGTGAAGTTTTCCTTTTGTTGCATACTTTGTAGTGTACATGTAAAATTTAACTGTCGTTAATGTGGGTTGGTAGGGAATTCGAGGAAAAACCAGTGTTTTTGCAGTTTTTATGGCAAAACATTTTTTTTGTGTCCAAAATAAACAAAATATGGATTCAGTACAAACATAGAGTTTAAATTTCTTCACATGGTGATATCAACAGTTGTTGAATATTTGTCAAGGATGTTCTGGAATTTAATGATCACTTTTTATCTTCATTTAAAAAGTTTGTCATCTAATGTTTTTATGCTCATGACAGATATTCAACAACTGTTGATATCAACATGTGAAGAAAATTAAACTACTGTATATGTTTGTACTGGAGAAATATATTATTTATTTTAGCCAAAAAATGTTTTCTTATAAAAAACTGCAAAAATACTTGCTTTCCACCAAGTTAATGAAGCTTCATAATATTACTGTAAAAATTTGTATTAAAGCTCAAGTATATACACTTTTTCTGGTACAAGCGCTCCAGCACATACACTTTTACTGGTACAAGGGCTCCAGCATATACACTTTTACTGGTACAAGGGCTCCAGTATATACACTTTTTCTGGTACAAGGGCTCCAGCAAATACACTTTTTCTGGTACAAGGGCTCCAGTATATACACATTTCTTGTACAAGGGCTCCAGCATATATACTTTTTCTGGTACAAGGGCTCCAGTATATACACATTTCTTGTACAAGGGCTCCAGTATATACATTTTTTCTGGTACAAGGGCTCCAGTATATACACATTTCTTGTACAAGGGCTCCAGCATATACACTTTTTCTGGTACAAGGGCTCCAGTATATACACATTTCTTGTACAAGGGCTCCAGTATATACACTTTTTCTGATACAAGGGCCCCTTTGATCTAATGAAATTGGGAACACCCGCTCTAAAGTAGTGTTTGAAGACTCCGTAGCACCATAGCACTTACGGACTCTTAAGTGTCACCACTTATTAGTTCCTTAATAGACTTTTATCAATTTAAATCTCGTCCCCACTCTTATCCTTAATCAATTAAATATTATTGGGAAAGTTTGTTACTCTATTCGATCAAATTCATCAAAGGAAAACAGTTTCAAATGTTTGTCTAACCAGTATTAATCATGTTATCTTTTATATTGTTTCTTGATACTATAATGGTAACTATTATTTATAAAATAGATATAGAATTCAGTGGCGGCTCATATATAGGCACTGCGGAACTGCAGCACCCCCTCTTTCAACTTGATATTATCGATAACATTTAATATAATGAGTCCTTTTTTCTTTAATTCTTTATTTATTTTTGTGGTACAATATATATTTCTTAAGCTTAATGTCAGTACTTCAGTAGCCATCCCCCAGTTTATGAAAAAGATACAAAAATCTTTGTATGGAACTGTGCGCTTCACAGTGCCAGCGACGTGGTGTTTGACTGTTGTGCGCATGTGCACATAGGAGGGGGTGGGGAGGAAGGTGGGACTGCCAGGTAGAGAGAGCACAGTTGCTCTCGCAATGCCGGCTCTGGCGTGATGGTGGAAGGAAGTTTTTTTGACTTAGCATGTGTTGTGCTTAAAAACCGTGTACCATATTCTTGAATGTGATAAAGCGTAGAAGAGTGTAGAATTATATTACTATTCTGTTTCAAGCTATTTTATTTGAATCATTTTTTTCGGTTCTTTTATTTAACAGAAAGACTAAATGCTCTTGCAGTACTTTCAATGGAGAAAAATTTCCTCAATTGTCATCTAGAGATTAAGGAGAAAATTATTGAACATTTTGCGTAAATTAAAACAAGAATAATGGATTTCATTTTTAAATGAATAGACCACTCTTGAACTGTAACAATTTAAGTTAAAGTAAGTAAAAAAGTTTGTTTTTTGTTAAGATTTTATCGAGTTCCTGATTACATTTTCTTTTTATACATGTTTTTTTCCTGTTAAATAATTAATTTTAAAACAAAGGCTAAACATTTTATGAAGCAGCACCTCCACTAATCTTAGCTACGAGCCGCCACTGATAGAATTTATTTTAAATTTCGAGAAATTAAAATACGTGTTTCATAAAGTGGTGACCGATTCCTTGACTGCCATTACCATTGGTGATTTGATTCAATTGCACACCTTGATGCGCATTGATATATTTGTTTAACAATGATGAGTTTGGGGTAGGGGGGGTGAAGATTCACTGATACGACAGTTTAGATAGTGACTATATCCCAACTACCCTACAGTTTAAATAGTGACTATATCCCAACTATCCCCCAGTTGTCTCGCTGATACGACAGTTTAGCGACATGACGCTGACAGCTTTCTGCTGGACTCTTGTTTACCACGGTATATCTCTATGTTACGCTCTGTGATTTAGTCAATTATAAACTATTTGTAACTATTTAGTTTAGTTATAAACTCTTTTTTTACGTAAGCTATGAACGTAATTTGACGGCTGCGGTACAGTACATGCCTCGACTCTAGTGAAGAAAAAAAATGCAATGATTTGTTTTACGACAATGGTCTGGAACCTAACATGTCGTGATTGCGGTATGCCTGTATCCGATCCCGAAACACATGCTGATAATATTTTAAGGACCCCTAATAAGTTAACGACACTTAGTTTAGTAATATTCACAACAGCACTTCACTTCAATTCTGCTGTTCAATATACAAGTAGTAGGCCTTCGTCGATGTCTCTTTCGCTCAACCTTTCCTTCTTTGACGTCATACAGAAGACAGTTCCTCCTAAGATCCAGTTTGCTTTTTACCGAAGAATCACATCCAAAATGTTTCTCTTCTCACCCACTCTTTTTAGTACTTGTTCATTTGTCTCTCTGCCTGTCCACCTGATCTTCTCACCACTCTTCTTACGACTTGTTCATTTGTCACCCTGTCTATCCACATTATCTTCTCAAGTTTTCTCCAACCCATTTCAAAGCTCTCCAAATATTTATTTTCCATATTTCTGAGAGTCCAAGTTTCTGCTCCATACAGCGCGATACTCTAAATGTAGCTTATTCACGAATTTAAACCAACCGTCTCGTTATTCACGTGCCACTTAATGGCCACCACTGGAGTAAGGCCGTAGCCGGTGGGGGTTTGGGGGTCAAAACACCCCGCCCCTCCGGAAATTTTATGAACAAATTATATATTACAAGTCGTTGTATATTAATACTCAATCAATTAATCGTTTTTTTTGCAGATGTTAACATCTTAACCTAAAAAACTTTTATAATTTGGATTGGGAACGTACATAAACTAAACATTGTATTGCCTAACCTCTTTTATTATTTGTAAGGTCTAAAATTTTTTAACGTGTTTCATGTATTTTAGACCTATCATAACCTGATATAATGCTTATTTGATGATGATTTATTTATTAAATGTGTAATGTTAACTATTTGACAATATGTTATCGCCAATAATTAACCTAATTATATATTTTGATCTGCAATTTATTTTTTATGTCAACCAACTTAACCAAATTTATCAATCAACTATTTCTATAAACTTGTATGCAATATATCTAAGTCTTAAATTATAAATCAAATCCACTCCTTACTTTCAGATTGTTTATAATGTTTTCTAAAATGTAAATCTAAAATGCTTTATTTATGGTTCAAACAATATAAAAATTAAGATACAAGTACAAATTAGGGGGCTGTGTTACCATAAAAAGCACTTCATAAAGCTTCCAGAGATGTTTAATATTTAA
>CABFOW010002031.1:41279-52764 GCA_902141385.1 Timema californicum | reverse complement strand
CATTCCCCACATTCACAAGATGTCTTGTCAGAGGTGAAGGAAGGGTTTGGTAATCAGATAAATCTTTGCCGGGACCGAGGATTGAACCCCGGCCGCCAGCATAGAAGTCTGACACCTTACCCCTAGACCGCCAGGTCACCGAGCTCGAATTATATAGAATCGTAATATTACGATTGATTCTCGATTCTTTCGATATTAGTAAGAATTGAGAATATTGAGGTATCAAAGAATCGAGTTCGATATACCTAATAGAGTGTGTCATGTGGTCAACACAACGAACCCTCCAGTCATTCCTCTCAGTTTTCTAGACCAGAGCCACTACTTTTTCATTCGTTTTCTTCACTAGGCTGAGTTGATCTCTTTCCAGACCCACAGATAATTTATCTATATCTGTTATAAATATCTCTGACGGTTTATTTTATACAATCTCGAAATAAATGTATCTGCTTCTGTGGTACGTAAACAATTACTCTCGCAATAGACTAGACCACGGATGATGGGGAGATCGGGGTTCAAATCTCGGTCGGGTGTACTTAGGGTGGTTTTTCATCAATTGTTTCACACTCTCACTCCACGCAAATGCTTGTACATTTCCTCTAAGCTCAATCAAACTTCATACTTTAACATTTTAGCCTAATTCGTACATATTCGTAAAACCCAAACAGTTAGTAAGACGCGAGGTTATATATATAAAAAAATCTAACTAAGCTACGTTTCTAAGTGGTTCTAATTTAAACAATATCTTATTTAAATGACTATAAAGGTCTTTAAGAATAATATTATTTTAGTTGAGCTATTATTGAGATTATAGCGTTCAAACAAAAAAAAAGTTTCTTTCATTAAATTCTAATTAGGTTAAGATTTGCATTCTTATGAGAAAGTGACCAAACCGTTACTGATTTTCAATTTAACGGTGCAAGAGGGTTGGCAAAATTAAGTCCGTTTCATTAGAGGGCCGTCCATGTAAGGCACAAAGACTAGAATACGTCTAGCACCCACAGGGACATATAGATACACAATTACACACTCATAAAAAAAACACCACACATGTCAAGAGAGAAACAAAATAATGAGAGAGAAATACACATCTAGAGTGAGAAACAAAATACATTGGAAGACACACAAAATGTAAAAGAACCAAATAAAGAGTCTGTAGGACAAAAAGAGAAAGACAGATACATAATGAAAGATACACTTAGATTAATCCAATATTTATAGAAACAACTCAGTCTTAAAACACTAAAAACAAGGCACACACATAGAGAAACACATATCTATAAAATACACCTATGGGGAGCGAATAACACTTTTAAAAATGAAACATACATTCAAATAGATGCTTTTAAAAAGAGGCATACATATGGTGATACACACTTAGATAAACACTCACTTAGATATACACAAGGAAATAAAGACATACTTAGAGATAAACACATAAAGAAATACATACTTAGAGATAAACACATAAAGAAAGACATACTTAGAGATAAACACATAAAAAAAGACATACTTAGAGATAAACACATAAAGAAAGACATACTTAGTGATAAACACATAAAGAGAGACACACTTATAGGTAAACACATAAATAGAGACATACTTAGAGATGATCACATAAAGAGAGACATACTTATAGGTAAACACATAAAGAAAGACATATTTAGAGATAAACACATAAAGAAAGACATATTTAGAAATAAACACATAAAGAAATACATACTTAGAGATAAACACATAAAGAAAGACATTCTTAGAGATAAAAACATAAAGAGAAACATACTTAGAGATAAACACATAAAGAAAGACATACTTAGAGATAAACACATAAAGAAAGACATACTTAGAGATAAACACATAAAGGACATACTTAGAGATAAACACATAAAGAAATCCATACTTATAGGTAAACACATAAAGAGAAACATACTTAAGAGATAAACACATAAAGAGATACATATTTAGAGATACACACATAAAGAGAAACATACTTTATATATATATATAGAGACATACTTTGATATAAACATGTAAAAATTAGATACATACTTAAAAATAAACACGTAAATAAATACAAACTTAGAAATAAACACGTAAATAAAGACATACTTAGATAAAGACAGACTCACGTAAATAGAGACTTACTTAAGAGATACACACGCAAAGATTGGCCTACACACAGCAAAAGAAATCGAAACAGAACGACATAAATTCACCACATATACACTTTAAAATATATATATATACACCCACCCACACAAGGCTAAACAAATAAACACACATATACATAAAACATTTAAATAAGACAACGTTTTCCCCAGTGTGCTCCGCGGAGTGGTTTAGCTCCTCCGTACTTATCTAGGGCCACGTGAGGCAATTTTAGAATATTTTTTATTGGTTTTTCACAAGATAAAATAGCATAAGTAAATAGTACCGAATAAAGGTCGTTTGTTTTATAATTTTACACAAGTAAAATTTAACTGTATTCATTGAATGATCATAATAATAGTGTAAACATTGTGTAAACAGGGCTCTAGCATTACGATTTTTTTCTGATTTAAGGGTTGCTTCGGTTTGAAAAGTTTGGGGACCCCTGACATAACGTACAGTCCAACTTTCAATTGAATTATTATTATTAGCACTGCGTCTTACTACCCGTTCGGGTTATACGCACTTACGCTAATGTGTAATGGTAGGGTGATTGTGAGATGAAATGGAGGACCTACAGTTTAACGTGGAATCCGAACCACGGTAGAGGCCTGACATTCCCCACATTCACAAGATGTCTTGTCATAGGTGAAGGAAAGGTTTGGTAATCAGATAAATCTGTGCCGGGACCGAGGATTGAATCCCGGCCGCCAGCACAGAAGTCTGACACCTTACCCCTAGACCGCCAGGTCACCTTTCAATTGAAGAACCTTATCTGACCACTTGCAACTTTACTAGATCTACTTTCATGTATTCATACGTCAAGTCATGAGATCTGCATCTTTCACTTTTGATAGATATTATCATTAATTATGAAAGTATATTAATGAAAAATATAACTATAATAATATTGTGCGTCCGTGCTACATAACTTGTAGTCCAGTTTGTGGAAACACTCACCAGTACTAATGTACTAATAGTACATCCTTTCCGTGGAGGCTCTTTCACTGTCCCGATGAGACGAGGTGATGGTGATAGTGAGTATGAGGGTGATAGTGAGCATGAGGGTGATAGTGAGTATGAGGGTGATAGTGAGTATGAGGGTGATTTGATAGTGAGCATGATGGTGATAGTGAGTATGAGGGTGATAGTGAGCATGATGGTGATAGTGAGTATGAGGGTGATAGTGAGCATGAGGGTGATAGTGAGTATGAGGGAGATAGTTAGTATGAGGGTGATAGTGAGCATGAGGGTGATAGTGAGTATGAGGGTGATAGTGAGTATGAGGGTGATTGTATGAGGGTGTGGAACCAGTGGAAACACTTAAACCTAACCTAAGCCTGACCCACCTCGGTGGCATAGTTATAGCTAACGTGCTTGTATCATGTTGAGCTAGACTGCCGAAGACGGGGCGATTGGGGTTTGAATCTCGGTCGGGTGAACTGGGGGTAGTTTTCCTTAAATGTTTTTCCATTATCCATTCACGCAAATGCTGGTTCACTTCCTCTAAATTCAACCTTCCAAATTCTTAACCCATTCGCTTAATTAGTACATAAGTGTAAAACCCGAACGGATAGTAATACGTGGTGCTAAATAAAACTTAAAACTAATCAACCTAAGCCTAGTTACCGTTAGGGTAGTTTCCGGTTTAAGGAAAAATACACGAGGTGCCAGCTGGCAATAGAACCCGGGACCCCAAGGCTCGTAGCGAGATTCACTGACCACTATACCATGGTGCTAGTTAATAATAGGTAGTAAAATACTATCTATGTTGACCACAAAAAATATGTTTGTATTTAATAAAGGTTTATTCCTACCAAAGTCCTGCCATTCAAAGAGACACAACATAACCTAAAAACAGGTATGTGTGATAGGCCTTCAATCACCTCTACACTATTTACACCTTCCGTTATTATTATTATTATTAGCACCGCGTCTTACTACCCGTGCGGGCTATACGCACTTACGCTAATGTGTAATGGTAGGGTGATTGTGAGATGAAATGGAGGACCTACAGTTTAACGTGGAATCCGAACCACGGTGGAGGCCTGGCATTCCCCACATTCACAAGATGTCTTGTCAGAGGTGAAGGAAGGGTTTGGTAATCAGATAAATCTGTGCCGGGACTGAGGATTGAACCCCTGGACCTCCAGCACAGAAGTCAGACACCTTACCCCTAAACCACCAGATTACTTTTTTTTATCATCTAGTCTTACTACCCGTTTATGCTATACGCATAAATGATAAATACTCTACTGAGGCATGGATGAGGAAGTAAGATTTAAAGGGAATATACCTGCATTTGCATGAAAGGAGAGTGGAAAACCATTTTAGAAAAACTACCCTCAGTACACCCTACCTAGATTCGAACCTCGATCTCCCCGTCACTGGCAGTCTAGTTTACTACGAGAGTAGCGCCTTAGACCATGCGGTCACTGACGCGGGACCCGTAAGGTTGTTGGTGCATAATACAAGTTATACATATACTATAATCTACATATATAATAAGTTAAATAAATAGCATATTAAATAATAAGTTTTAAATGAGAAATATGTATGTGTATTTTTATACATTTAAAATTCTATGTACTTCTTTAGATGTCTTCGCGTACCCATGGGCGTACGCATACACCAGGTTGCTTTAGACGACTTAACAAACATATCGTAGTTTTTACAAAAAAATAAAATCTAGGTAAAATTATTCAACTTCAAGTAAGAATAATTTTTTATGACTAATTCGAACGGGCGGTTAAGACGCGTAGCGCTACAAAATATTTTAAATTTAAATTTTGTTGTTTCAATTATATATCAAAATATTTACTATCTTAGTTAATTCTACCCATGAAATAAAATTGTTATTCTTTTGCAATATTAATATTAATAATAATAATAATAATAATAATAATAGAAATAATAATAAAAAGATTGTATTATTTAAAATGATAAAATAAGCTAAAGAAAGGAAAAAATAAACCTTTTCACGGTGACGTTTTGAAAACGTTTGCCAACACACCTACACGATATTTTCCATAAATCTCTAGCCGGCGTAACAAAATGGTACTTCTTATACAACAATAAGAAAACCATTAAAAAAACCTTTCCAAAACAAGTCTGAGGACAGAGAAGAGGAATGTTACCACATGAGTTTCAATGTTATTTTAAGACACCAACTTATTGTATAAAAGATTAGTCTCGTAATAACGTATTTTTATCCTTCAATAGCGAGGAAATTCCCCCGTCCTTTTTTTTTTATACACACATTCATTGTTGAGTTAGTTTTAGAAGGTTTATTGAAATGATGATCCCCCTTCCATGATAAAGTAGAGATCACCATGAAGGCCTATTGTCGAGTGTACTTTTATTTTTTCATGTCTAAATTGTTTGGTTTAGGATTTCATGTGGTGCTATTGTTGCGTTCGTTAAGCTGTTACAATAACACGGTCTCTACCCTTACCCTAGAAAGCCTCTGGCCAAATCTAGAGACCTAGTTTTCTAGATCCGAGATGGCAGCCGTCCTCATGGATAAGTGTTTTATAAGGGCTGGTTAACCTCTCAAAAAGCATAGCTTGAAGCAAAGTGATGGTCTGGGCGTGTGTGGGGCATAATAAGCTTCATATTTAAAGATGGGTTTGTACCATTGACCTGAACGCTATCTATTTAAAATGTAAAGCAAATCCTTTCGACAATGACCTACGGAATATTATCCACCTGGTTTTCATAGTTTAAATTATTACTAGCACCGCGTCTTACTACCCATACCGGGTTGTACGCACTTACGCTAATTGTGTAATAGTAGGGTGATTGTGAGATGAAATGGAGGACCTACAGTTTAACGTGGGATCCGAACCACGGTGGAGGCCTGGCAGTGGGTACACTTCCTCTAAATATATAACCTTCCTAATACCTAAAACCATTATACTAATTACTGTATAAGCGTAATAAGACGAACGGGTAGTAAGACGCGGTGATAAAAAAAAATTAAAGTGACCAAAAAATAGCACAGTTTGAAATAGTTCTGAGTGTTATTTTACTATGCTCATTATTATTTTTTGTATCCGTTTAAGACTACAGGCTGGATAGTAATATAAAATGTTGCAGGCAGACAATCGTGCTGGTCAAATATATTTTGCGGGCCTTCCATGGCTCGCAGGCCGTGAGTTTGCAAACTCTGACTTTGACCATCCGACCATCAAAGCGGCTTGTATAAAAAAAATTGGAACGTTCAGAAATCAGTACTGTACAAATAATCTTGTTGTACTATGTGATTAGTATAGAAACACTTTTTATTATTAACTATTATTATTAATGTTTGAAGTTAATCAAGTTTACAATACAATATTTAACAATTTACAATTTTAATATCAATATTACAATGTAGTTTGTAGGTAAACAATCAAAATTTCTGATCTCCTTGAGTAGAGTGTAAAGCTCTAGGTGGAGAACTAACCAATTTTTTTTTATTTAGTACCGCGCCTTACTACCCGTTTAGGTTATACGCTTTAAGTACTAATTACACTATTGGATTAGGAATTGGGATAGGTTGAATTAGAGGAAGTGAACCCGCATTTGCGTGGAGGGAGAGTGGAAAACCATTTAGGAAAAACCACCCCCAGTTCCCCAGACCGATATTCGAACCTCGATCTCCCCGTCCTCAGCAGTCAAGCTCAACACGACTACGCGTTAGCCAACCACGCCACCGAGGCGGGTAACTTACCAATTTAATTTACCAATTTTTTATTAAATGGCGGATGATGACAATGCATTAAATATACATACAATACAGGACTTAGGTATTTGATGACATATTATGGTAAGAGAGGCTAATAAAGAAACAGTCAATGTGAATTTATCAGATTTACAGACAGTAATATATTAAATAATGTATAATGAATGCGTGGCTCGGATCCCACGTTAAACTGTAAGTCCTCCATTTCATCTCACAATCACCCTACCATTACACATTAGCGCAAGTGCGTATAACCCGAACGATTAGTAAGATGTGGTGATGATAATAATAATAATGTAATAATAATCAATTTTATAAGAATTTTTTAATTTGTAGCATATTGATTTTTTTTTAGATCAAGCTTTAATTTAGAAAAGGTTCAAAAAGATTTTGATCAACATATTTTTTACTAGAATTTTGATATGTAATGTGTTGATTAATTTATTTTGATATTTGAATTCTAGAAAATATATGATTGATAATCTGATTTTAAAGGAATTTATAGAAAGTTAAAAACTTTAATAGGAGATAAGAGAGTCTAATGTAGTTATTTATTTAATTACAATATATTGTTTTGGCATAACACATTACTGCCCCAAACCTTCATTTATTTATTATTAGCCCTAGAAGGTTTTTCCTACGTTGGTTTGGACTCTACAGCAACGGAACTGTAATTTTGCCCTTCTTGCTTACATGTGTCCATAATGAAGAGCATTTATTCGCATGTGATAGGTTGCCTACTAATTAGCTAATTATTGAGACTGGGGGGCGCTGCGTTGCATATTTATAGCAAGGATATCATTTCTAGCCAAAACGACGTCAAATTAATAACCTTTATTCACCAAATAAATGGTCAATTCTGTCAGTGTGATTAAAACAATTGTTGTATGAATATAACCCATACTAAGCCTAGATTTAATATTTATCATAAAGCGCAATTATTTACTACATAGTAGTAATAATAATAACCATTCTGCCCTTAATCTATTCATACTAATTAGTAAAGGCCATTATTATTTTAACATTAACAATTATTAGGTCTCGAATTTATATTCCATTCACCCGCCTCGGTGACGTAGTTGGCTAACGCGGTAGACGTGTTGAGCTCGACTACTGAGGACGGGGAGATCGAGGCTCGAATCTCGGTCGGGTGAACTGGAGTGGTTTTTTTCCTAAATGGTTTTCCACTCTCCCTCCACGCAAATGCTGGTTCACTTCCTATAATTCAACCTTCCCAATTTCTAATCCATTAGCGTAATTAGTACTTAAAGCGTATAACTTGAACGGGTAGTAAGACGTGGTGCTAATTATTATTATTATTATTATTATTCTATTCTATTCAATTAAATATTTGAAAAATATTTTTCATACCTATAGGCCTACTCATTAATGTTTCTTTATGAATTGTGCAGTTTTAAATATTTTGACAAGGGGACTTCTTTTTAAATAAATTATATTCAAACATCTATGTATTTTTTATAACAAATACACATTTCTTTGTTTGTGATAATGAAAATATTTTGATAGTTTTAGTAAACAGCCATTGTTGACCTCACGGTATAGGCGTAAGGTGTCGGTTCTGGGGGTCCAGGGTTCAATCCTCGGTCCCGGTGCAGATTTATCTGATTACCAAACCTTTCCTTCACCTCTGACAAGACGTGTATTAATCACAACTTGTAGATGTGGGGAATGCCAGGCCTCCACCGTGGTTCGGATTCCACGTTAAACTGTAGGTCCTCCATTTCATCTCACAATCACCCTACCATTACACATTAGCGTAAGTGTGTGTAACCCGAACGGGTAGTAAGACGCAGTGCTAATAATTATAATAATAAAAAGTAGTTGTATCATTCAATTTAGCTCTTTAATAGCCATCAACATTTACCCCAATAAATAATTATAATATGTCTACTGTCTTGGCTACTTCAATTTCTTGAGCATAGACTAGAGATTGAAAGTCACTAAACACACTTGTAGAAATAATTTTTATTTGTGTCGTAAAACTAGATAGTTAATCAAAATTGCTATCGAAAGGTTATAATAATACCTCCTTGAGTATTAGGATAGTTTGCTTTTTTCATGACTAATTTAAAAAAAAAAATATTAATATAACGTGCACTTTTTTTTTGTTTCGTACCTGTGGCAATAATATATAACTTATTTTAGTTAATTAATTGACCAGTCTCGGGTGAAGTGGTCTATACACCTGACTACGTGTCTAGAGGTCTCGGATTCTATTCCAGGCTGGTACCATGAATATTTTTTTACCGATATGGCAACTACCCCAATGGTCACCAGGTTTTGGTTGGATATTTTTAAGTTAGGTTTAAGTGTTTCCGCTGGTTCCACACCCTCATACTCACCATCACCTCATCTAATAGGGACATGGAAAGAGCCTTCACAGAAAGAATGTACTATTAGTACATTCGGTCGTCCCCTGAACAACGGTACATTAGTACGGCAAACTAGGCTATGAGTGATGTAGCCTAGATGTGCAATAATATATTAGTGCATGAAATAATACATTAAAACATTATATTTACTCTTGTATTTTATTACAACTGATCACCATCAATTTTAACAAAGGTAATTATTTTATAACTTTGTAAAAAAATCCAAACCAAATATTAGCTTAGAAATAAAAAGTTGGTTTTTTGTAAACACATACACACGAATACGTCATCAACAGTTTTCATCTAATCCGGTTCGCCATCTTTATTTATCAAGTGAAGGCAAACTTTAATTTATAAATCATTTTTAAGTAAACCACAAAAAATAAAAAAATACTTACAAACGGTTATTTTAATAATTTCTTATTTCAATAATGTAAAAACCATTAAAATAATATTGAGTTAATGGTCCCGGGTTTGATTCCTAGCACTGTCGAAAAAATGTATCATTGTTGAAATGTGAGTTTCCCCTTTCACAGTGCTAAACTAATGGCAGGTGGGGTCTGGATGTTGTGTCGGTTTTAGATATTTAAGTTAGTTTATAAGTCGTGTTCTCATATAATCAATTGGTTCTGAAAGTGCCCTTTGAATACCTTAAATGAACGAGAAAAAAAATCATTAATAGAAATGTAATTTTAAAACGAAATGTTTGTTGGGCAAGTTTTGACTGCAAAAAGTGACAGCAACTTAACATATAGGTCTGCAGATCATATTGTTTGGCGTATGAATACATAAAAGTATATAAAACAGGTAACATTTCCCAGCTGTTTGTAAGGAAAATTGAAGTATCAACTGGCACGTTGTCGTATCCGTCCCAGCATCCTTGGTTCGGATCTTGACCAGGTTAGTATACGACCCGATCGTCCTGTATTCACGTGTGTCAGTTTATATATCAGTGCTAGATTTAAATATTTAAGTATATTGTGTTCGGGTTCACATTCTCTATCAAAGAATAGACTGGATTCGATTTAAATGAAAGATAACTTGAATTAAATATCACAAATTATCATTTAGGATTAATTTATTCCACCCTTTATTTTTGTTTATAAAAGACTGAGACTGATTATAAATAATGAAAGTTGAGTTGGAGTGACTACAGTAGCCCCATGGCTTCTTTGGTGCTGACTGACAGCTCACGGCTGACTTCTGACAGTCAACATTTAGGTATATATCTATATGTTAACTGTCAGAAGTGACAGCTGCTAAACACATGTTTTTGCAGATCATATGGTTCGGTGTAGGGATACATAATTTGGTCTGGTGGTGTTATAGCGAGTGTTGAACACACGTCCACCCTGTTTGCTGGTGTTATAGCGAGTGTTGAACACAGGTCCACTCTGTTTGCTGGTGGTGTTATAGCGAGTGTTGAACACAGGTCCACTCTGTTTGTTGGTGTTATAGCGAGTGTTGAACACACGTCCACTCTGTTTGCTGGTGGTGTTATAGCGAGTGTTGAACACATGTCTACTCTGTTTGATGGTGTTATAGCGAGTGTTGAACACATGTCTACTCTGTTTGATGGTGTTATAGCGAGTGTTGAACACATGTCTACTCTCTTTGATGGTGTTATAGCGAGTGTTGAACACATATCCACTCTGTTGGTGTTGTCACGAGTGTTTCATAAATGGCTGCCACGAGGGCTTCTTGCAACCCTCACCGCGTCCCGTTGAACTATTTCCTTAGAAATAAATCGGACAAACTCGCTTTCAATGTCACTTAAGAAATTGCAACTCGGCTTGGGGAGATCTTTTACGATTTTGTCTTGTCGTTTACTGCTAGTTTTTAAGGATCGTAAATACTAAAAGAACACAATATATAGCGTCTTCTTATTTTAGAAGGTGGGACCAAGCTACGATACAGTATGTTCTTCACTAAAACTCAAATAATTCCTGCTAGAGTTAACATGAATTATTATGTTATGCTTCAAGCAGTGGCGGCTCGTAGCTAAAATTAGTGGGGGTGCTGCTCCACAAAATGTTTAGCCTTTGTTTTAAAATTGTGTAAAAGCAAAAAAAAAAAAGTATAAAAAGAAAATTTATTCAGGAACTTGATAAAATCTTAACAAAAAAAACAAAACTTTTTTATTTACTTTAACTCAAATTATTACAGTTCAAGCTTCATCTATTCATTTAAAAATGAAATCCATTCTTCTTGTTTTAATTCG
>CABFOW010002031.1:0-32813 GCA_902141385.1 Timema californicum | reverse complement strand
CCTCCCCGCCCTCGACCCCCCCCCCCCCACGGTTAGCCTACCTGACCTTGAATATTGGAGGTTAGGGTTCAATTATTCCACTATGGCGTAGCCTATAAGGTATGGACATAGTGTAATCCGTCAAGGTAAGACTATTATATTTCGGAGTAGATGGAGTTTTGAAATGTTGGGAGGAAGGAAATTTTATCAAAGATAAAAATACATATTGCGGTCAACATGTTACTGTATTATTATTGTTATTTTATGGGTATTGATAAAATATATATATATATATATATATATATATTATCAAAAGAGACAGCTGCAGATTATATTACTTTACGCATACTTAAAAGTCAGATAAAGCCCTTCCTATGAAAATCGAACCGCACTGAAAAATTTATATTTTACTTTGTTTTATGTAAAACACTTAAAACCATTTTTAAAACTACCAGCTACTCATATCCTAACAATGAATCTAAAATCAATATTTAATGAACTCATTTATATCCACTGACACGGTTCATACAGGACTAAATATTGAAATAAAAACTATGGGTGTTAAGGGTTGGGGGGTAGCTGTAATTATTGACCACCGACAACCAACTGGACACCGGAGGGTGAAGAACACTTGTCAAAAATGTGCTAATCGCACGGACTTTGTTGTCATTTTCGCTTTGTGAATGGAAGGTTTACAAAGGATTGGGGTGGATTTGGTAGCACGTCAAAACGTTTCTTTCCTGCATCGAGGCTGTAGTTCATTGCTCCGCCGTCTGAAACTGGGAAAGCAGCACTCACAACTGTACCTATTATTATTTATAAAACTATAAACCACCTACGCCTGCAGTTTTTGTTGACCAGTTAATTACGTATAGCACGATTATAGTAGGGAGCGAATGATAGAGAATTAAAAATTCTTTCGGTCAACATGTATACAATTTTACTCTTTTAATAATATTATTTTATTGGTTTTGATGATGTCGATTAATATTGACCGTCGCGGAACACATAAGTTCACTTATAAACAGGTAAACATTGTTTTAGTGACTTTTATAAATGTAAAAAAAAAGTTCCTTCTCATGTAAATTGGACTGTACTTTCCCTTCCTCTAAGAAACCCGGTTTTAAATTCTAGTACTAAAATCAATCGCTAGAGTGTCCCCCTGTCTAGTGCCCATGGAAGTGGAAGAAAGCATGATGGAGAACCCAGGAGTGGAGGGGTTGAGTGCACTAAAAGGCGTAAATCTCGTATTTTCTGGTTTGCTGTTGGCATGAAGTTTGAAGTTAGAATCATAGCAGATTGTAGTCAATTTTCTTATAAAATTTATTTATTACTCTCTTCACGCAAACGTGGATACATTTTAATAAAGTTCTATCTCTATTTTTCTCAAACCATTAGTGGGATGTACATGGATATCCCAGACGGGTAGTAAGACGAGCGTCAAACAATAACCTCTCTAGAAGAATTTTGGTGTAGGCCTAACCCAGTTCGGTGATCGAATGGTCTAGACTCTAGACTCTAGAGCGTCACTCTCGCAATATACTGGACTGCCGATGACGGGGGGATCAGGGTTACAATCCCAGCTGGGTTTGCTGTGGTGTTTTTTTCCTAAAATAGTTTTCCTCTCTCTATATCTCCACACGATAATGCGGGTACACTTTGTTACGCCCCCTCCGAGCCAAGACCGTCCCGCCACTAGGCCTTCGATCGAGGCAGCGAGGCCGGCTTGGCACACTCCAACCAACACCGCTAGAACACGTGCACCAGAAACAGGCCTGGGTGCTCTTATATAAGACAACAGCACCTCAGTGGAGGAGGGGATAGGAGCAGAGAGAGGAAAGAAGAGTCTTCCTCTTCCTTTCTTTCTTGTGTACATAGTGTGTTGACATAGTACGTGTAGTTAGAAAGAAAGATAACTGTAATATATTTGCATATCATGTCTTAAAACACACTGACAGATTTAATATAAATAATATTTGTAATAAAATGATTCAAATTTCTTTTTTTATTAACAAACAAACAAATGATTTGTATCATGTAAAACTATATGTAAATAGATATTTAGAGAAAAAAAATAAAAATACTAGAGAAAGAAACAAAAACCTAACAAATCTCTCGTGTAAAATTTTTTAGGGTGCGGTAGAAGGGAGTGCGAGTAATTTTAACATTTCATAGCCTTAGATTTTTTTGGCCAAATAAATTAAATATAACTCCAGTAGCAACATTGAGTTTAGTTTTCTGCATATGGTAATAGTAACAAATCTTGAATATCTGTCAAGGGTGTCCTGTAATTTTGTCAAAACTTTTTAATTAAAGAGAAAAGGTTCTGGCAAAATTCCAAGACAGCCTTGACATTTATCTACACTAATATTATAAAGAGGAAAGATTTGATTTTTTGTTTGTAATGGATAAACTCAAAAACCACTGGACCTATTTTAAAAATTCTTTCACCAATATAAAGCTACATTATCAGCGAGTATCATAGGCTATATTTTATATTGAAAATTTAATTTATTCCTCATAAAAATGTCGATAGTCACTCATATTTTATGGTAGAGTCTATGATGATTCTTCAATATGTGTATTGAAAATAATAATGCGGGAGGGGGGGGGAGGGTCTAGTTCAACATCTGTTGATATTAGCATGTGCAGAAAGCTAAACTCTATGTTACTACTGGAGAAATATTTGGCCAAAAAAATTTAATTTTAAAAAACACTTGTGCTCCCTTCTGCCGCACGTTAACTGTTGGAACTAGGATCTTCCCCCAGCAGCCATTTAAACAAATACTTAGCAATTTTAGATAACACATTTCCGCAGAGGATGCTCTAGAAGATCCTTGGTTAATCAGGGTAGGGCCATACTACAGCGGTTGTCCAAGAACATCCTTTATCATTCTGGGTAACAACTGACTCTGGTGGATGACCAAGAAAACTTTTAAGTCAATTGGGTTGCGCTAGCGCTTTCTACTTTGGCGGCTTCTCATCAATGTTTCTCAACAGCGTGGACAGCTTCCGGTCATCCCAGAGCTACCCTATATTAAAATAAGAGGAAACCGTATTACCTCATTCCCGCTAAGAAATTTCCCCTTACCCCTCGCACCACTCCCCTCAGAGATCCCCGACGCCCATCCATCCCTATGAGAACACTTCCAACCGGGGTTCCTCTGGAAATGCCCCGATGGCCAAAACCCATGGAACAAACATGAATTAGAGACATCATGAATATTCTCGCGTAGGAACATTTGGACGAATAAGATCAAGGATAAGAATGACGCATCCGATTTTCATCGGAAAACTCTCCGGCAACCCTTGCCACTGAGCTATTAAACTACATGACCACGACCGTAAATTCCAACCCACCAGATAACAACTTCTTATAAATATCACCTTCCTCATCCTTAACACATTAGCGTAGTTAGTACACTAGCGTGTAGCCCGGACGGGTAGTGGTATGCGGTGTAAGATATATATATATATATATATATAAGTGTGTGTGTGTGTGTGTGTGTGTGTATAAGGCCTTGACACAAACTCCGTATCCGTAGGTCTGTAAAAAAATCAATGCCATAGTATCAGATTGCTCTGGCCACATAGTCCTTATCCGTAGTCCGTACTCCGTAGAAGTTAATCAACTTTAACTTTCTAAGGACTAGTTTATACCGACTACCAATCACAGCTGAGTAAATATGTGCATGCGCGTTGGGCTTCATCTTAAACACCAAAATAAGTTGTTTATAATTAGATTTTATTTTGTGATTGGTTATATTCTTGTTAATGGTCAAAACCATATATACATAATGAAGCATGAAAATAATATTTAAAAATGCTTGCTTTGTTTACATTTAGAATAGATTACTATTGCCTACATCTGTTTTGCATTTTCAGGCTAATTTATTTTAAGTTTAATAGTTAAAATCGTGTTATAAATTTATTTATTGTGATTGTCCTACATTTTAAGTATATTCTGGAAGTTTTCTCAATAAGTTTTTTTTAGTTTCTTTTATTGATCAGCTGACTGATTGTAACTCACTCCTTGCTGTAGATGATTTTTTTTCGAAGTCTTCGATTGTACGGATTCTCTGATTATCTCATTGGTTGGAACGGTCACGTGATTACGGATATGGACTGTGTAATCGCGAATAGAATTTCTTGAAGACCAGGATCACGGAGTACGGATACGAAGTCTGTGTCAGGGCCTTTACTCAAACGGGTACGTAAATGCAGTGGGAAAAAGAACATAAAACAATATATTGACCTATTTGACTTTTGCCTGTAAATTACACATTATCCTAGTCAGCTAGATTATTTTCACTAAATTGAAGTGACATTAAAATAACCTTTAAATTGTAAGTATTTTACTCGACTCAACTAAGAGTTTCAAAGAGCTCTATCTGTTTATTTGTCACGCATTACATATCGATATTCCCCGTCACGCATGAGTCTAGTCTGTTTATTCAGTAGTTTGTCCATGAAATGCGATTATAATATCAATAGTGACGTAATGTATGGTGATGTTTGCAAGCTAGCCGGGAAATACAAACGCTGAATCGTCTCACTTGAAATATTTGCAATGCTCACTCCTAATTTTCTACGATCAATCGTTCGCAAAATATATATGTATATGCATCCCATCCCACTAATATAGATATTCATTCCATAAAACACTTCTAGTTATAGGCTATATTCCATACGACATTTATAGCCACTCCCTAAACTATTATAAGCTATCTCATAATTCACCTTCAGTTAAATATCCAATATAACACCTTCATACATACATCCCATATCAGACATCTAGTATATAATAATTATATTCTAATATGTCTTACCCCATATCCAGATACATATCCAATCCCATCCGTATAATTATAGACCTACAACTCCAGTGGATTCCATCACAATGAGGGATACGGGTCAGCGAGAAAGCAGACTTCCCCCCCAAAAAAAGGCACAACAATTATACAGACAAGCCTAAAGTAATTATCCTTTCTTCTGCAAAACGTCATTAAGGTTGGGATCCAAAGAACGTTATAAAAGGTCAGTGTTTTTGCAGTTTTTATACCAAAAACATGTTTTTGACTAAAATAGATAAAATATTTCTCCAGTAGAAACATATAGTTTACTTTTTTCCACACGGTGATATCAACAATTGTTGAATATTTGTCATGAGCATAGCGGTATTAAATGACAAACTTTTTAAATTAATAGAAAATGTTGTCATTAAATTTCAAGATACCCTTGACAGATATTCAACAACTTTTGAAGCAACCATGGGAAGAAAATTAAACTTTATGTTTCTACTGGAGAAAGACTTGATCTATTTTGGTCAAAAACATATTTTCTATAAAAATTGTAAAAACACTTACCTTTTTTGATGTTCCTTACATTCCATTTCTTCCTTTACGTTAAGACGTAAGAGAAAAAAAGAAAATCGTAAACGCCGGTACATAAAAAAGATGGAGCATTGTCATCAACGACTAGACACACTCATTCCAGAAAGCCCAATGTTATCTTTGCCGTTCTTTTTCATCTATATATATGCCATGATTGCCTGGCTTCCCACTTCTGCGGGCTATATTCATCAACTCATTCAGCACTTTGTAAAGAAGCTGGTTCTACAATGGATAATATCCATTATACACCCAATATTATTGATCTTATGAAGAAAATATTTATCTTCGCTCTCTCTCTCTCAATTAACTGTTGCCAAATCTCCTCGCTCTCAGATATGTCTGAAGGTGGTGTGCTGGGGTAAGAAGGAGCTACTGGCAACCTCGACTAACCAACGTTGCAAACTTGTCTTATATTTGAGGGGAGATTGACCACACGTACATGAGAGAATGACAACGCTGTTTCCTAATAGTAACCATGGAGTTCCCTCAAAGATGATATCCAGTGTAGTTCACTGTATTACTCCAAAAGGCAATGATTTAGTTAGTCCATCGCTATTGGGATGTAGGAAGGCAAATGGAAGAACTCCAATATGCTGGCCATTAGCGATCAAGCAACCAAGCAACAAGCAATTAGGAGAATAGAAAAGGAATTTATATACTTGAAATAGTACCCAAAAAACAAAATGCTCGCACAAAATGTTTTAATATGGACGTGCCCTTTGGTCGATTTTCTTCCCCCGACCAAACGGATTTTATTTCCAGTACTCATTGAAAACCATTGTAAGGCTATTACGCCCCAGCTACAGAATGTATACTACACCCATAAAAAACAGACCACTAACGTTTATTCGGGGGATGAAAGGTCGATCGGGGGAGGGGGGCGGAGGAGGGTGAAGAGGGGCTAATCCTTCTATTGTCCTGATTCTTTAGACAAACCTTCCTCAACAAATATTGAAAATACACACACACACACACACACTTGCATTATTAGTTTAATGTAGGCAGTGTTGGTTTAAAAATTCGAATGGCATTAGAAAATCTAAACTATAACTGTATTTAATTTTATTGTCTCACATTAGTAGTTAATAGCGCCCAACGGTGGACACGTGGACTAAATGTCAGACGCATATAGCCTGATTTGCTGGTGAGAGAGAGGTTTGGGTTTGAATCCCCGTCAAGTAAGCATACTTAGTATGTAGGCCTATTTCCCAAGAAAATGCGTGAACATGTCATTAAAATTATATATTACACATCCCTAGCTTATCTTAACTTTTTTTTTGTCACCACGTTTTACTAACCGTTCGGACTACACGCCTATGTACTAATTACACTAAAGGGTTAGGGATTAGGAAGGTTTAATTTAGAGGAAACGCAAACGCATTTGCGTGGAGGGAGAATTGAAAACCACTTAGGGAAAACCTCCCTCAGTGCACCCAACCAGGATTGAATCCCGATCCCCCCATCCTCGGCAGTCTAGTCTAACAAGAGAGTAGCACGTTAGACCATTCGGCTTCCGAAGCGGGTCCTTAACGTAATCAAAATGCGTATAGCCTGGATGGTCAATATTTAGGGGTAAGATGTCAGACTTTTGTGCTGGGAGTCCGGAGTTCAATCCTCAGTCCCGGCACAGATTTATCTGATTTACAAACCCTTCCTTCACCTCTGACCAGACGTGTATTAATCACAACTTGTGAATGTGAGGAATGCCAGGCCTCCACCGTGGTTCGGGTCCCACGTTAGACTGTAGGTCCTTCATTTCATCTCACAATCACCCTACCATTACACATTGGCGTAAGTGCGTACAACCCGAACGTGGTGCTAATAATAATAATAATAATAATAATAATAATAATAACAACAACAACAATAATAATAACGCCTATCAGATACTAAAACATTGCCATCTATTTTTCGACATGATTTACCAAGTCTGGAAGTGTTGATTTTGTCACGGTTTTATAAAAATCCAGTTTTGTTGTGTTTAAAAAAAACCTGCTTCACAGTGTAACACATATATTATAATACATAGCACACGGAAATGAGATATATAGAGCAATAATCAACCGGATATCTTGCCTCAGAAGCAAGGCCGTAGCCAGCCAATAATTTAAGGGGGGAGGGGAGTTGGTTAGGTGGGCACATCCCCCAATTGCCGGAGGCTGGAAAAAATTCTAAATTTTAAACACCTCTAGAAGTTCTCTGAAGTGCTTTTTATAGTGACACAGCCCCCTAATCTGTACTTTTATCTTAATTTTGATATTGTTTGAACCATAAATTAAGCCATATATACTTTATCCATAAAATTTCGGGGGGGTTTGAACCCCCCCTCCTCCCGACTACGGCTTTGCTCAGAAATAATTTTTTCAAGATGGTAGTTGATAATTACCTTACCGTTATTCTTGTCAAAGATAATTTTACCGAATTATTTACAAAAATAGGAATACTGTTTTATCTCTGTAGGACACTAAGGGATACCAGCAAATACTCTTATTTTAAAATTAGGTTAAATATGACAGCTACCTCTTTTAACCATGATCTAAAGTACATTAGAAAGGTCTCATTATTGTCTAACAGATGGCAGCACTATCCCAAGTTGGGTTAAAATTAGACTTCCCTCCTTTTTCTCCCTGTACCTTTCACATGTACTGGAGGGAATTCCATAAAGTGTGGTGGTTTCTCGTAGCATTCCGTGCTGAAATTCTACGAATGAGCTAGAAAGAACGTGTGAATTTGGCCAGAAAGGTGTTTTCACACGCCTACCAGGGATCTGAAAAATGAAACATAAATACTGCTTAAGTAAATATGTTAAGTTTAATGTTCTACTTTTGTTAGTCTCAACATTTATTAGAAATTTGTCATCAGCATAGTGGAATCTAAACGGATTGATTTAAAACGAGGAGCAATAGTCCTGTTTAAATTCTCCACAATTTCCTATGCAGTGCTATAGTGGCTGAATTCCTAACTAAGATAAGTTTCTGACCGATTAACTGATAGTGTGCAGGGCAGTAGCGAGGATATAGCAGCATACAGTGGGTGCCTCAATTCTCTCATTTGGTTGGATATAGGTTGTAACTATGTAATCTATTATTATTAGGGGTTCTGTCTCTCTACAGGTTTGTTGCCTTGTTCAAATTGAATCCACCAGCATTCCCTACCAGCAGCTTCCTTTTGTAAATCCTAAAACTTCATATTTTTGTCCATTTTTGAGGTGATAGGCCTACTTAATTTATATTTGTCGTCTTCCACTTTACCTTCTATGACGTCACTGAATAAGACATTTCTTCTCATGATGTGATCTATCCAGTTTAACTTTCTTCGTATAGAATCACCTGCAGAATGGTTCTATTTTCATTGACTCTTCTTAGAACGCCTTCAATTATCCCAAAAATACATTTTTATTATTTTGAATACAAAAGACAGTTCACCATACGTTGTGGACTTAATGTTTTATTTTGGGGGAGGAAGAGGTGCAGAAGGGGGGACGGAATACTCGAGAGAACAATAATCAAATCTAAAAAATTCGAGACTCAAGATGCTGAAAACCTTAGAAATTAGAAAAAGTCGTTACTCAGATTTTCTTCTCAGGATGCTGCGTCAAATTATTCAGATACGGGCTTGTCCTGAACAGAGGTCGATGGTAGCGCTAAGTGTTGAAATTAGGAAAAGAATACAGTCGATAAGTTCCTGCTATTACTCGGCCAGTAAGTTGTTGATGAAATCTCGCCTTCTGTTCAGGAATGTAAAACTCAGGATACACAAAAAAATAGTTTTACTTGTTGTTCTCTTTGGGTGTGAAACATGGTTTCTTACCTTACATGACAAAAACGAATTTAGGATGATCTAAAACAAGGTGCTTAGGAAGATATTTGGTCTAAAAAGGGATTAGGCTAATGGGGAGTGTAGGAGGTTACATAATTATGACGTCAGAATAATCAACTCTCACAGAATAATGGTGGGCAGGACATGCAGTGCGAATGGTATAACCTAGAACTGTGTCCATGGAACTGACTGGCAAACCCAAAGGTAATAGACCAGTGGGAAAATCTAGACACAGATGGAAGGATAACATTAGAATGTACCTGAAAGAGATTGTATGTAACGAGGTGGACTGGATATAATTAACTCAACATAGGGATAGAATGTAATAAAAGACTGGATAGAACTAGCTCAAGATAGGGATAGGATGTAATGAAATAGACTGGATAGAACTATCTCAAGATAGGGATAGTATGTAATGAAATAGACTGATAGAACTAGCTCAAGATAGGGATAGGATGTAATGAAATAGACTGTATAGAACTATCTCAAGATAGGGATAGGATGTAATGAAATAGACTGGATAGAACTAATTCAAGATAGGCATAGGATGTAATGAAATAGACTGGATAGAACTAGTTGAAGATAGGGATAGGTGACGTACCTTTGTAAGTGCGGCAATGAACTTTCAAGCTCCTAGTGCCACAGAGTGAGTAAGTTGACCTCACTATTCAAGGGGGTTTTAATTTCCGATTTTAATAGTTTGTGAATCTTTCCCTTTCAAATTCAAGCTCAATCCTTGCAACACCGCAATAGTTGTTTTTAGAGTCACGTGTTATTTCTCCGAAATACATTTGTTTGTTTCGTAAAATTGTCTCCTCCCACCTTTGTGTATGAACTCATCTGTGTCACTGTCTTTTGTTTTCAGCTGACGCAATTTTCCACGGTAATGGACCACCATTTTTTGGGTATGGCTTGGGTTCAGTGGGTATTGCCAAACCCATACCACGGCCTGCGGCGGCCATCTTTAACCCACATCTCCATACTCTACTGGCATGCAGACATCCTTACCTGACAGGTGAGAATAAATAGGTCGTCTACAATTAATTCAATTTATTTTTTGACAGTTTTAAGGTATACATTTATTTTTTGCACGTCTGGGTTACATTATTGATAGCCCACTAGTGGAGAGGTTATCCAGTACTAATGTACCGTTGTCCAGGGGACGTACTAATGTACTAATAGTACATCCTTTTGTGGAGGCTCTTTCCATGTCACAATTAGATGAGGTGATGGTGATAGTGAGTATGAGGCTGATAGTGAGTATGATGGTGATAGTGAGTTTGAGGGTGATAGTGAGTTTGAGGGTGATAGTGAGTATGATGGTGATAGTGAGTATGATGGTGATAGTGAGTATGATGGTGATAGTGAGTATGATGGTGATAGTAAGTATGAGGGTGATAGTGAGTATGATGGTGATAGTGAGTATGAGGGTGATAGTGAGTATGAGGGTGATAGTAAGTATGAGGGTGTGTGAACCCAATGGAAACTCTTAAACCTAACTTAAACTTAATCAACCAAACGCTGCTGACTGTTGGGATAATTCTCCTTTCAGGAAAAATACCCACTATCTCCCAGCCGGGAATTGAACCCTGGACACCTTTGCTCGTAACCAGGTTCATTGACCACTACACCACGGGGCTAATTTTAAGGAGTCACTAGATACTGAAGTATTATTTTGAATTCATATATATGTGGTTTGTGAGAGCGGGTATCAATTTTGATACATTTAACATAAATGAAGACCTCCCTTGTGGTCTAGTGGTCAAAGTTCCAAATCTACAGATCCAGATATCCCGGGTTCAAACCCCGGCGCTTGAAGAATCATCTGTGATGAAATGGGTCTGGAACTCAACCTTATGAGGAAAATTGAGGAGCTACTTCCTTCACCTCTGACGCGTATTAATCACAACTTGTGAATGTATGGAATGCCAAGCCTCCACCGTGGTTCGGATCCCACGTTAAACTATAGGTCCTCCATTTCATCCCACAATCACCCTACCATTACACATTTAGCGTAAGTGCGTATAACCCGAACGGGTAGTAAGACGCGGTGCTAATAATAATAATAATAATAATAATAATAATAATAATAATAATAATAATTTCAACAACACAACAAAAGCATGAATAATTTTTTTGGGGGGGAGGGGGGGGGGTAAAGGTTGAATGTGCGAAAGTTTCGCAAAGGATTATTGGTTTATATATAGTTTAGACTTTAGATAAAGACGCGAGGAAGTCGGTGCGGTGCACCATAGTATTTATATTTGGTTGTTTTGTTACACGCGCTCACTATACGCATGGGATACACGCATTAAACTACAATAATGGGGCCAGGGTGAGGAAATTGAATGTTTTTAAGACATGTGGCAGAACTTTCGTTTGGGTAGAACGGGAAACCACTTAGGGGAAAAAAAAACACCCTCAGTGCGCCCAACCTGGATTATATAATCCTCACCTCACCATTACTGGCAGCACAGGTCAGGCAAGTCTAACGCCACAGTCTGTGTTACCAACTAAAATGTGTCGTGCGTTTTGGATACACACTGATCGAAATGACCCAAAGCTTTTTTTCCATCCCGCCACTACCCGCTTCGGTGGCCGAATGGTCTAAGGTGTCATTCTCGAAATATACTGGACTACCGGTGAACGCCAAATCGGGGTTTGAATCCCTGTTGGATCTAGTGAAGGCAGTTGTTGCGAAATGGTTTTACACTCTTCCTACAAGCAAATTCAGGGTACACTTTATGAAATTCATCCTTCCTCATTCCTAACACATTAGCGTAAGTAGTTTAGGGGTATCCACAGCAAGCTAAGTGGTATATGACAACTAGGAAAGTTAACATGTAGTCATTCGCCAAACCATATGATATGTAAGACAGTAGCGGCTCGTAGCTAAAACTAGTGGGGGTGCTGCTCCAGAAAATTCTTAGCCTTCGTTTTAAAATTGTGTAAAAGGAAAAAAAAAACTGTATGGAAAGAAAATTTATTCAGGAACTTGATAAAATCTTAACAATTTTTTTTTTTACTTTAACTTAAATTGTTACAGTTTAAGCTTGATCTATTCATTTAAAAATGAAATCCATTCTTCTTGTTTTAATTTGCGCAAAAAAGTTCAATAATTTTCTCCTTGATCTCTGGATGACAACTGAAGAAATTTTTCTCCATTGAAAGTAATGCAAGCGCATTTAGTCTTTTTGTTAAATAAAATAACAGAAAAAAAATATCAAATAGAATAGCTGGAAACAGAATAATAATCTAATTCTACATTCTTCTACAGTTTATCACATTCAAGAATATGGTACACGGTTTTTAAGCACAACACACTCTGAGTAAAAAAAAAAACAACTTACTTCCACCATCACGCCAGAGCCGGCACTGGGAGAGAAACAGTGCTCTATCTACCTGGCGGTCCCGCCTTACTCCCCAACCCCCTCCTATGTGCACATGTGCACAGCAGTCAAACACCACGTGCTGGCACTGTGAAGCGCACAGTTCCATACACAGATTTTTGTATCTTTTTCATAAACTGGAGGATGGTTACTGAAGTACTGACATTAAGCTTAAGGAATATATATTGTACTACAAAAATAAATAAAGAATTAAGTAAAAAGGACTCACTATAGTAAATGTTATCGATAATATCAAGTGGAAATAGGGGGTGTTGCAGTGCCTATACATGATCCGCCACTGTGTAAGACTATGTGTTTAGTTGTTGTTATTTTTGACATTCAGAACATTCACCCAAATAAATCATTTGTTTTAATTTATCAACAGTTTTTACATTATTGGAATACGAACTTATGAAAATAATAGTTTGGATCTTTATTTTTTGTGAAAACAGCATCTATATGATTCATTACAAACAGTATCTTGCCCCGTGGTGTAGTGGTCAGTACACCTGGTTATGCACCTAGGGGCTGGAGGTTCGATTCTAGACTGGTACTTTGAGTATTTTTACCAAAAGGGTTTGGTTAATTAGTCTAAAGTTAGGTTTAAGAATTTCCACAGGCTCCCCAACTTCATACTCACTATCATATCATCTCATCGGGACATGGAAAGAGCCTCCATGGAAAGGATGTACTATTAGTACATTCGGGCGTCTCTTGGACAACGGTACATTAGTACTGGATAATATTTCCACAACTGGGCTACGAGTGATTTAGTCCAGACGCGCATATCAATAGTTCTTGAATATTTGTCAAGGTGTCTTGAAATGTAATAACAACTTTTTCACTTCATTTAAAAAGCTTGTCATTTAATGCTGCTATGATCATGCCACATATTCAACAACTGTTAAGATCACCACGTGAAGAAACGTGAACTCTTATGATTGTACTGAAGAAATATTCCATTTATTTTAGCAAACAATAAAAAAGTTTTACTATAAAAACTGACAAAATACTGGGCTTTTCTCGCGTTCCCCACATCCACACCTTGAAAAAATTCTTTTCAAACGAGAGCTTCTAAAATGCAGCTTGTTCTTCTGAAATCAAGATGGTGGACCAGCCGAAACATGGGTGGTTTTATTTTGAAACTAATATTTCCTTTGGCTCTCTCTTTCTCTAAGTTTTAAACAATTTTATTTTTTATTTTGGTGGCTAGTTATAACAAGATATAAATGATAATACATAACTTTTTAATTGATTATTTTATTTTGATACTATAATATCTCTTGCGTGTCATAACTGCAAAACAAAAAACATAATAGTCTTATTAATACATTTTGTTCTTTCAATAAGTTATTAAAACGCCAAGTATACAATAATCCTTAGGGAAGTATTATTATAATCATTCGATAACACTTTTTTTGATAATTTTGTATTGCTAGGCCTTAATAACTATTACCGACATGCTTCGGTGGCCGCATGGTGTAAGGCGCTACTATAGGATTATATTAGACTGCCCATGACAGGGAGATTGAGACTTGAATCATAATCGGGTGTAATGGGGGTGTAATGAGGGTGGTTTTGCCAAAATGTTTTTCCACTCTCCCTCCACGCAAATATGGGTAAACTCCCTCTAAAGATAACCTAGTCATCCCTAAAATCATTAGCGTAATTAGTACATAAGAGTATAACTCGAACGGGTAGTAAGACGTGGTGCTAAAAAAAAAGTAGAGTCGTATTTTTCATTATTTTTTTTAAATCTAGGCAGGGCGTCCACTGATATGGTGAACGTGTGGTGTGGTGGAGGCGTGGCGTGTGGCGTGTGTCACGACGCCATGCAGCCGCCACTAGGCTCCGACATGTTTAAACTCGTGTAGTGGCCGTATGGTGATTGCCACATGCCCTTCGCTATGTAGTGTACTGGAGTTGGTTACTGGATCATCATTTAATATGTTCTGAATTTTGTTTGTGAGTTATTTTTCGATACGGGACGATCCAGAATTTAATATAAAGTTTGTAGAACTGGTGGAGAGTTTATCCTGCCTTTATGACATCAATAATGATGACTAACATCAAGACCAAATACAGGAACGAGCTAGGAGTAATATTGTAAAATATATTGTAGAAGGAGGTAAAAAAAAAGAGTTTAATTTAAATTTAAAGACAATTCAAGAATGTATAGTAATTTTATGTCCGTAAGCACGTGTGGTTTGTTGAGGGCAAAGATTCCACATCAATTGGCTTTACGCCATATCGTCACCACTTGAGTCACAGCCACATGCGTGCCGTGCCATACCTAGAGTCTGTTCTTGATAGGTTTTTACCTGGTTGACAGTTCAAAAATCAAATGTTTAGGTTTTGGGTCGCCAACACTTGTATGAGATCACTGTTTTTTTTATAAATGTTAAGTTTTTTAATTATCTGTTACATTTTACATTTAAAATAACGTAAACTTAAGTTTTCTCATACTATTTCATTACTTTTAATAATTGCTTTTTATCCAATCAGAAACAGTTTTTAAACATATAATTAAAAGCACTTATTCTTAGTTTTGGAATGTTATCTATAATGTGTATTATAGTGCATACGTTATACTTTTTAATACGGGCATCGTATTTACTTGGAAACGAGAATATAGTTGTCTTTAGTTTGTATGTAATAAATTATTTTATGAATATTTGATCGTATTTCGAAATATTTAACTGAATAAAATAATTTTACCCCCTTTGTGGGTGTATCATTTTAAAACATTTGTTTCCGTCACGTTCAATCACATGGTTTAGATTTGTCGGTCCCCATTTTGAAGATATTTTCGTTAGACCTTTTTTGAAAGTGGTGTGAATATTTTTTTAAGTGGAATAAAACAATAAATAAGCGTTGTGTCTGACCTCAAATAAATATATAAATAAAATTGGCCTAATTTACTGTGGTTAGCTATCAAATTCATACATACGTTTTCCTTACAGTTACAAAGTGGCAGATGTCAGCTGTTGGCGTAGGGATATATTAGGGACAATTTCTAGTAACTTTTTGAGCTGTCATCCAAGTAAACTTAGGTCATGAATGAATTAAACACCACAGGCCATAGAGACGCCACACCACACGCTTGACATCTCAGTGAGCGTCTTTAAGACTTTAAAGTGCGAAAATCAAAAGAGAATAAAAATCACTGTGCGATTGTTGTCATCCATGTTTTTTTTGGGGCCGTGATTGTACCTCTTCGCCTTTCTACTCTTGTGTGGTCTTGATACGTGAGCTCGCTTGTCTGGCTTCGGTTGTGTACTTAACTAAACGGTCAATTTTGTAGCCATTCCCATCGTGTAAACATGCGAGTAACGGTTGCAATAACATTAGGCTGTATGTGGGTTGGGAGGGATAAAAATACGATGAGAGGGGTGGTATGGAATAGAAAACCACAATCCCTCCCTTCCTCCTTTCACCAATGTTCCAACCAACAAACCCCTTAGAAGCGTTCAATAAAGAGCAAAAACGAGTTTTAAATAGACTTACTGCAGTACTTTATCAGAATGTGACCCAAGGTTTTATACAGAATGGACACAAAATATTTTTTACTTTAGTATTGAACAAATTTGTAATAAACAGGGCCCAGATTTAGATGACATGTCAACCTTTTTTTTGTTTGTCATAGACAATGCTCATGATACCCTTGTTGTAAAAATGTATATTTATGAGTAATTTGTTGGTAAATTTTCGTCATTTTTAAATTTTTGATCACATTTTTTTTTGTTTGAGTAGGGTTTTTTTAGCCGTTTTTAGATATTTTTGAGTAATTCTAAGATATTTTATAATATTCTAAGGCATTATTGTTGAATAAGTTAATTTTTTAATACCGTAAGCTACTATCAATATTTTTTAAATGCATATTTTTTTCAAACATACAGTTGTCAGAAAGAGATTATTTAACGTAGTCAATTAACTTTGTGTCCTCTTTTCTTGTATGTTTATAAAATTCACATGCCTGGTTATAGAACTACACTACAATTGAGTTAGAAGGGGTTTTATTGTAAGGGGGCAGCTATTACTTCTGAAGCAGATATTTATAAATCAATATTATATTTTGCAGAATGCAAGAGTTTAGTTGATAAAAGCTTTTCATCGAATAGATACTTTTTAGTTTAAATTTGCAGAGTGCATTCATTTATGAGGTTATTTTCATATTTTTAGGTCAGTTTTGGACAATTTGAAGACATTGTTTAGAATCTTTAGGTAATTTTGTAGGTCATTTTTGGATTATTTTATGGTCTTCAAAATCCGGGCCCTAGTAATATATGAGTAAATCGAAAATGAAACGCTTTTTATAGGATAGCGTACTAATTTTAATAAGTTGATATCAGTGGTATTGGAGTAAACTGCTCACCTCAAGGCCCGATATTCGTGGGTTCAAACCCAACCAGGGTCAACGGATTGGTTTTCAGCGATAAAAATCCGTAGCACAACTTCCTTCGGAGGGGAAGTAAAGCCGTCGGTCCCATGTAGAATGTGGAGTGTAAAAGAACCCTGGAAAGTATGTGAAAATAAATTTCCCGTCAAAATGTGTAGATCCTTTCGAGCTCGCCCATAGAAATTCAGTGTGAAAGGCAATAGGGAACCACCACACTTAATGGACTCCCCTAGTATTTGGGACTTCTACCAGATGGTGCACGTATCACTAACCAACTATAAGGGTGAGTTCATGCCCAACTCCAGATGGATATAGGCTTATGTACCACATTAGACCAAACCTTTTAGTTGTTGATTTAGGAAGAAAATGGAAGAAAAGGTTCAACAAGCAGTCATTAAAAATAGAAAATAAAATAAGACTATAGGTCAAACGAGGTATTTATAATGGGTCTGATAAGAAAGCTCAACATATGTATATATGAAATATTAAACTTTAAAAAATATCAAATATGTACCCACTTCGGTGGCCGTATGGTCTAAGCCGTCACTCTCATGTTAGACTGGACTTCTGATGACAGGGAAATCGTGATTCGATTCCCGGTCGGATGTACTGAGATTGTTTTTTCCAAAATGGTTTTACACTCTCCCTCCCCCCAAATCTTACACTTCCTTCAAATTCAACTTTACTCAACTTTAAGTCAGTAGCGTAATTATAACCTGAATAGTTAGTGAGACGCGTTGATTTAAAAAAAATAGGAGATATGTTTGTTTTTTCTCTACCGTTCTTTCAACCAAAATCAGGGGAAAGGGGAAAGTTAGTGTCATATTAAACTTTCAGACGATGTATTCTCCCCAAATTTAGGTGTTTGTATTTTCAAGCAAGTGAAATATTTTGAAATATATATATATGGATCCATAAGTTTATCAAATAAATTATGCTACACAATCGTACACATTTTCTCATATTTTGTTTTATCGCTTGGAACAAAATGTTCAAAATTGTGTTTCCAGTAAACTAGTCCCTACCCTTAAGTAAGTTTTCCTCAGCAAAAAAAAGCTCATCGTATTATTAATAACAATAAACTCACTTCATAAAAAAAAGAAACATAATTATTGTACAAACTATTTTTAAAAAATTCAAAATTTTCAAGAATCAATTATTTATAGCCTAAGCTATCCTAAAATTATTTATGATTATAAAAAGGAAAATATATTCTTATTTATCATAGAAAACATTTAAATATACCTATTTTTAACTAAATATAAAAGGCCAGTTTCAAAATATTTGTCATTAGTAAAATACCTTCAAATTGATATATTTTAGAAAAATAAGCTTATCTTATTATTTATCATGAAAAATAGTCCATATATACCAATTTTGAAACAAATCGTTGATGCTATTTTCAAAAAATCTCTAATTTTCAAAATGTCTCTGATAAGTAAATGATCCTTAAATGAATTTTCACCAAAAAAATAAGTACAGGGTGTTTGAAATATTTGGAATTTAAAAACAAATCACTAATCAGGTAAATCACCCTTAATTCAAGGGTTAGGGTCAAAATAAAAAATAATTCTTAAGGTAGCCTATATATATATATATATATATATATATATATATATATATATATAACATATAGATATTAAGTTTGAACAACATCCATTAAACCGCTTAAGATCTGTGGCCAGGGACAGAGAGACAGACAGGAGGACTGACTGACATAATTGTAAAATCGACTTTTTTTAAAATGTAAAGATTCATCTGAATCTTAAGGTCAAAACTTTTCAAGGTTACAATACTATTTATTTATTTGAGGAAGTAAAAATTAAGGTCTGGTTGCAAAAATAATAATCAGTGGCTTTGATCGGAGATTAGACGTAAGTTGTTAACCAATCAGTACATTTAAATCCCATTCTCAGTTGCACCATCAACAATTAGAACGTGATTGTTGATCATCTCCCATACACTGTTGGATTTTCTAATCATTTTGTTGATTGAAGACATAATCTATAATTTTTTTAAACTGAAATAGTTTTTTCATCCTTATTTTAGTTATTAATAGAAGTTAAGTGTGTGTGTTTTGTGTATATATTTTGAGGGTGACTTATTTTAAAGGATAGCAGTGTAAATTTTGGCTTCTTCAGATGTAGTTTTGTCGACTATACAATGAAGTTATAGAGACTGGCTGAGTTCTAAAGGAGCTACAGGAAAGAAATTAACCTTTCATTAATCTTAGAGAAATAAAATTTCAGATGGGGCCTAAACTGATTTTATTTTATTTTAATTAAAAATTGTTTAAAACATTTTCCTCAAGGAACTTGTCCGAAATTAAAAATTATTGAGATAAATATTTAAATAAGTTCACCTAGGCTATCAGAAACATGACGTTTACACAGCATAGCCAATCTTATGTATGTATTTAGGTAATTTCGCAACCAGATTTTCAAATTAGTCCTTTTATACAATGTTGCCATGTTTGTTTTAATCGATTATTTGATCAAATATATGGTCTCCTGATTGTAACCGGCCCTGTAGTATAGTGGTCAGTGTACCTAGCTATGAGTATAGGTTTCGCGGGTTCAATTCCCAGTCGGTATATTGAGTATTTTTGCCTCAAGGTAAATGATCCCCAACGGTGAACCGGGTTTTGGATAATTAGGCTAAAGAGGTAAAGGGTGATTTACACTGTGCTGCTTTTATTCGCTTTGAACAAGCTTCTTTATAAGCTGACGAATTCGCTGGTAAGAGATTCTAAAGATGCGGCTTCTTTTATTCTCTCGCGTCATAATTTTGAAGACGCAGCGAATAAAAGACGCTAGCTGACAAGTTGAACATGTCCAACTTTAGCGCCCCCGCAAAGCGAATAACTAGCTGCTATTACCAGCAGCGTCAAAAGAAGCGACGTGTCAGCGCTTTAAAGGGAGTCACCTTTCCCTATACAACCAATGTTAAATTATGGTTCATTTAGGTACATTTTTTCTTCAAAAACTATAAAAGATATCACTATGATTTTTTTTTTGTTACTTTGGAAATTTAATTATGCACATTTTAACAGGAGATTTTTTTAGATATAACAATAAACAGAATTTATATCTATATAAATATGTTGAAATGTGTAGGAAAATTAGAAGAAAAAATTAACATATTTAAAAATTAATATAAATTATATTTTTTGAGATATTTATAAATCTCCCTCGTCTAATTGTTAGAATATACCTATAGATGAATCATTAAAAAATAATAATTTCGTTAAATATTATATTTTCTGAGAAAAATGTACCTAAATGAATCATAATTTAACATTGGTTGTATAGGGAAAGGCGACTCCCCTTAAGGTGCGTCAGAAGGGAGTGGGAGTAATTTTACAGTTTTTATAGCATTAAATTTATTTGGCCAAAATAAATCAAATATGTCTCCAGTAGCAACGTAGAATTTAGTTTTCTGCACATTCTAGTATCAACAGATCTTGACTATCTGTCAAGGGTGTCTTGGAATTTGGTCAATACTTTTTAAATAAATAGAAAAAGTATTGACCAAATTCCAGGAAACGCTTGACTGATATTCAAGGTCTGTTGATATTAGCATGTGCAGAAAACTAAATTCTACGTTGCTACTGGAGAAATATTTAATTTATTTTGGCCAAATAAATTTATATCCTAAAAAAACTATTAAAATACTCACGCTCCCTTCTGCTGCACCTTAAAGAGCAACCAGCGAATGGGTCTGCCTTAATGGACATGCGCGAGATGGGCAGCTTGCTACAAATTATTTAATAATAATAATAATAATAATTTTAGCACCACGTCGGGTTATACGTTTTAATTACTAACTACGCTAATGGATTAGGAAATGGGAAGGTTGAATTAAAGGAAGTGAACCCGCATTTGCGTGAAGGGAGAATGGAAAACCATTTAGGAAAAATCACCCCCGGTTCACCCGACCGAGATTCGAACCTCGATCTCCCCGTCCTCAGCAGTCGAGCTTAACACGACTAGCGCGTTAGCTAACTACGCCACCGAGGTGGGTTAAAAATTATTTCAACCCAAAATTGTCTTGTTCTAGGATCAATTCGATTGGCAAGCTGGTGATTAAAGAATAATTACAATGTTAATGCAAATGAGCTTGAGTCAAGTAATTGTTTGTTTCTGTATTGTACAGTGTCCACGCCCAACTCTGTGAATTCCGGTGGTTCGGTGGTGACGTCCGGCACCCCCACTGCGGTATTCCCTCTTCCAGGAACCTTCCCTTGGGCCAACAGTTCTCGAGGCAAACCTCGACGTGGGATGATGAGAAGAGCCGTGTTTTCGGATCTGCAGAGGAAAGGTCTCGAGAAGAGGTTCCAAATACAGAAGTATATTTCGAAACCAGACCGAAAGAAACTCGCTGAGAAACTTGGACTTAAGGACTCTCAGGTAAATTAACAGTATTTTACTGATAGCAACAATTGAATCGATGATTTGTTTTTAGCACCACGTCTTACTACCCGTCCGTGTTAAACACATACATACTGATTACAATATTGTGCTACTGATTAAGAAGGTTGAATTTATAGGAAGTGTATCCAAATTTGCATGGATGGAGAGTGGAAAATAGTTATTTAGTAAAAACTGCTTCAGTACATCCGATCGGGATTTGAACACCAATCTCCCCGTCATCTGCAGTCCAGTCCAATGCGAGAGTGACCCTTTTCACAACACGTGGCCACCAAACTGGGTCAATTAGTGTTGAAAAGAACCAAGTCCACCTTTGAATAGGAAGTAAACTGAAGCTAAGGTAAGCTAAGCTAACCTAACCCAACCTAACCTAACTTAAACTAACCTAACATGGCCTAAACTAACCTAGCCTGACCTATCCTATGATGAGGGACTTATCTATGGGGTTATTCCAGTGACGTGTAGTGCAGTGTTAGCAGCGTAATGTAAACTCTACCATTGGTCAGACACTTTATCTTACTCACGGTAGTATGTTACTGAGCTAGGAGTCTCGGGTTCGATTCTCAGCATGATTGAAAATATAGCATTGATGAAATCGCGTTATCTGTTTCAAAGTGATGAATTGACGTCCTGGGGCCTGGGTGTTGTGTCTGTTTTATATTTTAGCCAGTTAAGTCGTGTGTTGATATAATTAGTCTGTTCAAAAAGTGCACAAAGCGATTCCTTTTTCGACAATGATCTACGGAATATTATCCAACTGGTTTTCATAGTTTAAATTATTACTAGCACCGCGTCTTACTACCCGTTCGGGTTATACGCACTTACGCTAATGTGTAATGGTAGGGTGATTATGAGATGAAATGGAGGACCTGCAGCTTAACGTGGAATCCGAACCACGGTGGAGGCCTGGTATTCCACACATTCACAAGTTGTGATTAATACACGTCAGAGGTGAAGGAAGGGTTAACCTATTATTAATGGATTACTAATTTAATTCTAAGGTTTTGTGCAAAATGGTTAATGCGGTTGTTTACCTCACTCAACTACAAAGTCCCTTCATGTAGTTAGTGCCTAACCAGCTTCGCCCTCTAGTGAGAGAATGGGTGTCGGAAAAAGGATGTGTCGATGGAGGGTATGTTTCCAGGAACTTCACTCACCAGACTGAGGAACCAAGGTGGGAGGGGGGGTGGTGGTTTCGAAGAGGGAAAGGGGTGGGTGGCAACTCTGTTTGAGGTCACGCACTGTCCACAGTGAAGGGGGGTGGAGGGTGCCACTAGACCTTCAACCTTGCTAATTGGGGGCTAGGGGAAGTGCGATGAACCCCGGGGATACATTCCCCTGCCCCTTCTCTTTCCAACAGCCCCCATTTCCATCCCTTCAAACTTCGTTACCACACACCACGTCGCTCTAGGGGTGCTTCTCACCCCTAGCTAGGGTGTGGAAGCGACAGGCCCTTTGTAGAAACAGGAGGGGGTGCTTTGGGTGATATGAATAAAAGGTTGTTTTGTCACCAAACAGTTATTACAATGCCACAATAACGAAACATTCCTTGTGACACAAAAGGTAGAAAATCTGGTCACCATTATACCACCTTACATCAAATAAATGTGTGCCCGCTTACCGTAGGAGGGGGGTGGGGGTGTAACCGGGTACACAGGTGTGGAAAACAAATTTATAATTACAAACTTGTTTCAGTTTTTTTTTTTTTTTTTTTGCTATCACTTTCAGTTGAAGTATTTTATTTTTATTTCACCTTTCACCTCGTCCTTGTATCGTTTCGGGCTATATGCAAACATTCATTAAGGTAGTTGGAAGGTGGAATTTCAGAGGAAATTTACTCACATTTTCGTAGAGGGAGACTTGGAAATCGTTTAGTGAAAACACCCTTTGTACAAACTAGCCTCGCGGTGTAGTGGTCAGTGCACCTGGCTACGAGAATAAGGGTCCCAGGTCGAACTCTCATTTAGTACCTCGGATATTTTTTCCGAAAGAGGAATTACCCCAATGGTCGCCAGGGCTCCGTTAATTAGTCTTAAGTTAGGTTTAAGTGTTTACACTGGTTCCACAGCCTCATACTCGCTATCACCCTCATACTAGCTATCACCCTCATACTAGCCATCTTCCTCATACTAGCTATCTTCCTCATACTCACTATCTCCCTCACACTCACTATCTCCCTCATACTCACTATCACCTTCATACTCACTATCACCCTCATACTCACTATCACCATCACACTCACTATCTCCCTCATACTCACTATCACCCTCATACTCACTATCACCATCACCTCATCTCATCGGGACATGTAAAGAGCCTCCACAGAAAGGATGTACTATTAGTTCATTCGGGCAACGGTACAATAGTATTGGATAATCTTTACACTACTGGGCTACGAGGGATTTAGCCGAGATGCGCAATATTATATTATTCTTAGTACACAGTGGCGTGTCAATGGCTCGTTGCCAGGGTAAGGTGAGATTGTTAAAACTGTCAGTGATATGTTCTCAACTACTTGGTTTCCATTTGACCAGACATAGAGACTGCTCTACACAACTCATATGGGAATGCAATTTTTATTTTATATTACAATCAGTTTGAGTGATACGCTAACGTACTAATTACGCTAATGGTTTTAGGGATTAGGAAGGCTATGTTAATAGGAAGTGTACCCAAATTGGCGTGGAGGGAGAGTGGAGAATCGTTTTGAAAAAAAAACACCCTTAGTACACCCGACAGAGATTCGAACCTCAATCTCCCCATCAGGGGCAGTCTATTCTACTGCGAGAGTATCGTGGTAGACCACGTGGCCACCGAAGCGGGTCGTATGTTTGTTGATACCTGACCAATGACGGTTCTACAGTATCATGAGAGCAATGGACAGATACAGTTTAAACCAGCTTTGATTATCCTGGCAACACTCCACGACACGTCACTGATAGTACACCCGGTGAGATTTGAACTCCAAATTTCGGTTCACCATGAAGCCAGACTATATGAGCCTGACTATTAGCCCGCGTGACCACAGGTAGCCTATCGCAGTAGACTGGTATGACCTCCAATGACATAATATTATATTAAATAAGTGGCCTCAAACTCGTGGCCTTTCACCAACCATTTTTGTGGCCCGCATAAATGATTACAAAATTAAAATAAATTAGTCCTACTCTTTTTTTCAAGTATATTGTAATATAGCAAATATAATATAAACATAATAATTCTTTCAAAGCCATTGTAACAAGTTTATTTACGAATTGAGCACCAGTATTAAGCCTAACTGTTGTTACCACAAAAGGAATTTTTAAAAAGGTGCAGGTGTCTTCCCCCGACGTACTGTCCTCGAATTCAAGAGGATTTCAACAGGTGGGGAATGTCTCAAAGACATGGAAAATATTTAAAATATATTCAAGTCGCCATTATAAGTTACTACTATAAGGCCACATGGCTGACTCACTCACTGATATTAATTTTTACCCACTTCCAAATGAGCTAGAAACTTGAAATTTGGCATACTTAAAGCTTCTAGCCTGTAACCGACGGGAAAATTACAAACAGTTAAAAAAATTAATTTAAAAAAATCAAAATGGTGGAGCAGCTTTAAAGTCGGTGCGAACCTTTCTTAGGAGGTCTCTTTTCCCTAAACCTAAGACCTATAAAAAAAGGCTTTAAAATTACATTAGTTTATATCCACTTGCAAAGAAAGCTCACTGGGGGGTTTAGGGGTGGAGCCCCCAACGAGCAAAACGAGTTTAATATCCAAAGCTGACAACGCAAATTAATCAAGTAAAATCTCTTAAATGGAATAGTTTAAGTGACATTCACTTAGGTTCACTTTTAAAATAGCATGTTCAAAGGAGATCCAAAATATCGAAAAGCTAGTGACAAGAAAAGCGGGCACAAATTTCTGGTTGCTGTGTCAAGTTGGTACATTTTTTGATTCTTTTAAAAATTCAAAAAATATGTTGTTATATAAAAATGATAGCTTTCAGTGATAAAATGTGATAGAAATAAAAGTAACTGATGAAGTGTTTGTTTTAACTATTTACCGATAATTAGGAATAATTTCCTATTCTAGTGCAAAACTGTTGATGTAGTTTTGTAAAGTTGATATTTATTCGTAAGAAATTCATGCGGACCCCAAAGTTCCTTCGAAACTTGAAAGTGGCCATGAGTTTGAGACCGCTGCATTAAATCATAGTATGAGTTATCATTCTAATTTGATCTACGGGTATAGGGAGAAGAGAGGAAAGTTTCAACACTGGTTACCATGACTTAACAATATGTCATTTCTCATTAGTTATTACCCGCTTCAGTGGCCACATGGTCTAAAGCGTTACTCTCACATTATACTAGACTGCCAATGAAGGGTATATTGAGGTTTGAATCTCGCTCGGGTGTAATAAGCGTGGTTTTTCCAAAGGAGTTTTCCACTTTCCCTTCACACAAATGTTGGTACACTTCGTATAAATATAACCTCACTAATGCATAAAACCATCAGATTAATTGGTTCTCGGTTGGGTAATACGCTTATGCACTAATTACTAGCTATAGTTTTTTTAACTAAATTATCCAATTAAACAAGATTAGGAAGTTTTTTAGACTCCACAAAATAAAATAAAATATCTTAGTGTAACAAGCCGGGTTTAAACTATAACCTACTAGATCATATCCAGCCTTATTATCCGTTCACTTAAACTAACAAGTGAAAATGGAAAACACAACATTTTAATAATACGTCAGTTTAATACTACAACTTTATGATTACTTTATTTCTTCATCTAAACCACAAATTTTGTTCAACACGTTTAATCAATTTATTGAAAGTTTAAGTTGTCAGTATTGTATAAATAATGTATTATCCTATATATTTATAGTTTAATAATAATAGGTAGGATATTTATTTATGTAAGTTATATATTAATTATGTAAAGTTGTCAAGGTTGTTTTAAATATACATTGTAATGAAATAGAATTTCGTTTCACAATAATTTTAATCAAAAGTTCCCACCCTTAACATAATCCAAATGAATGAATAATTTCAGTACATAAAACTAAATGTATCCACACGTGTTAGGAAATCTACTCATACAATTGGATGATCAAATATGTATTTATTTTGTTGTTGTTTACGGAGACACTATGACGTTAGCTTATATTTTTCATTGTTTAAAACGTCCCCACACCTTTATTGCAAAAACTTGTGAAAAATGAACCCTTTGAAAACATTTTCTTTCTCTATCCCTCTCTTCTGAAACAAATATAATATGGTGCAACTTAAATACAGAGGGAAACCTATAGAAAAATTTCTTTCAAACTAGATAGTCAAAAAGAAGTCTCCTCTATTCACTCTTCAGTCGTTCCATAACCTTACAGAGGAACAGTCCGCGTCTCATTAATATACATTTTTCAAAGTCGACAAAATTCCACGAAAGTTAATCTCGCTAATTTATATTACAATTCTCATATTCAGTCCACGACGAGTTTAGCTGCTGTATCGTGTGTGAAAATAAAAATATTCTGAATAAACTTGATCTAAATTAATAAAAATAATTTATATATAATATCAATACTAAATCCATATAATCATCACGACGAACTGCAACCCAGGACTCCCAAAGAAGAGAATCATACAGTCCACTATATTCCCACTTAAGGCCCTTGGCCCTGTCGATTGTAAGTCTAAAACCTATTTCGCGTGATGGTGGTCGGGAGGGTGAAGGGCATGGCGTGGCTTCACAAACAACCAAAATATCCTTTCGTGCCAACAAGAACAGAGGGATCACATATACATTAGATGGCGCTAGCTACCGGACAGGTCTTGCGGAAAAATCATAAATTTGGAAACATCTGCTTTCTCGAGCACGAGTGAAATTTTTATGTTAATAGTTTCAACACCTCTTCTAAGATAATGTATCGATGTTTATTAGGTGTTACATTTTCCTATTTTTTGTTATAAAACTGGCAGTTTTCTATTTAAAAATGTCAAAATTACTGATATTTGATCACTGTTAAAACTATAGAGATGGTGTGTATATAAAAAAGTATAAAATAATCAACATGCTTCTATTCTTGAAAAAACCGTTTCTGAAAATAAAATTGGAAAACAATAAAACTTCTTCAAGATAACTGTTTGTTCCCATGGTTCTACATTTCTTCACCTTCACTATTTGGCTCGACAATTACAAACATTCAGAGAATGACTCTGCTAAGAGCAACGAAAGCAATAACTCTCTACAATATGTATTGTTATGAATAATATATAGTGGGTAAGATGAATTATACCTAGCGGCCGCAGTTTGTAGTTTATGGTCAGTTGGGGCCACTATTCCCACCTGTTAGAAGAGGAAAGAATGGTACGGTGCACCGCACAGACTTTCTATCTATTTTATCTGATTTATTTTAGCTCCATATCTTACTACCCGTTTGGGTTACACGCCTATATACTAATTACTCTAATGGGTCAGGGAAGAGGAAGGTTGAACTTAATGTAAATGTACCCACATTTGCACAGAGAGGGAGAGAGTAGGAAACAAATTAGGGAAAGACACCCTCAGTATATCTGACTGGAATAGAAACACGACCTCCCTGTCATCTGCTGTATGGTCTATTGTCAGAGTGATGCCTTAAACCATGTGACCACCGAAGCGTATTATCCTAAAATAAATACTTTACTAAAAATTAGTAAGATTTCTTAAATCAAATAATACACATTGTTGGAGAAACAATCCACCAAAGAGCATAATAATCGAATTTAATTGTCAAAGAGCTTTATGTTAGCCTACTCGCTTTGCTCGTTGGGGGCGGAGTCCCCAAACCCCCCAATGAGTTTTATTTGCAAGTGGATGCAAACTAATATAATTACAGAGCCGTTTTTTGATAGGTCTTACCGTTTAGCCACAAGAGACCTCCAAAGAAAGGTCCGCACCGACTTTAAAGTTGCTCAGATATTTTGAAATTTTTTCGGTGGTTAAAAATTAAAATTTCTATTTTTTTTAAATTTTTCCCGTCGTTTACAGGCTAGAAGCTATAAGTTTGCCAGATTTCAAGTTTCTAGCTCATCTGAAAGTGGGTAAACATTAATGTCAGTGAGTGAGTCAGCCATGTGGCTTTATAGTTGTATAATAATATATATATATACGCTTATAGCTCAGAAACTATTGGTTTTATACAAATATACTTTAGAAAAATATTTAGATTTGGAATAGTAAAATAACTTTACAATGATAACCTACACTATTTCATATTTCAAATAGTTGCAAAGATTTGATCAAAAATGAAAATTTATGCTTATAAAAATACCCTTAAACTCATTTTCATGGAGAAATGAGAACTGCCATTTTATTTGTATTGTTAAACAATGCCTGGATACAAAATTCAATTTAAATTGTTATAAAGTATTTATATATTAAAAAATCGAGTTTATTTCTGATTGCCCTTCACTAAATTTTGGGGTTAGCGTTCTTATTAAAATTACTGTACATCTATTGACTGGCAGTGATAAAATCACCCAAGATGAAACAGACTGGTAAAGAACAAAGGACCTTAAAATTACCGTATTTATATTGACTCATGAGAAGAGATGAAGATACCGACTGGTAAAGAATAAAGACAATTCTATTGTATCTAGACAAGACATCTTGTGAATGTGGGGAATGCCAGGTCCTCCACCGTGGTTCGGATTCCACGTTAAACTGTAGGTCCTTCATTTCATCTCACAATCACCCTATCATTACACATTAGCGTGAATGCGTATAACCCCAACCGGTAGTAAGACGCGGTGCTGATAATAATAATATTGTATCTACTGCCTAGTCTTATAGTTTACTACTCAAGGACATAATTTCCAAAGCTATTACAAGCTAAACTGATGTTTTCCATGAAATCAGTTACAATCGATAAAGTTAGTCAAGTTTTAATTTTGTGTCTAGGTACGATGGATCTTTTTTACTGTCGATAAAAACAGATAGTTCCTCATCATACACATCGTAATTTAAGATCCACACATTTTCACAATTATAACTTCATTTTTTAAAACTGTTATTACAAATTTCGATAAGTTTTTCTCATTGCTTTATAATCATTCTTAAGCGCCACAACCCATGAAACTCCACGGCATCAGCCCACGACCGAGTCACACTGACCAAGCTATCACCGTCTGTTGGGGAAGATAGTGCCAACTTCTGTGGTTATAGGGTGTGATTTGGTCAGCACTACGAACCCTCCAGCCGTTACACTCATTTTTCTAGGCCGGAGATGCTACTTTTTAATTCAAATAACACCTCATGTGTACAGATGACTTATTATTATTAGCACCGTATCTTACTACCCGTTTGGGTTGTACGCACTTACGCTATTGTGCAATGGTAGGGGGATTGTGAGATAAAATTGAGGACCTACAGTTTATCGTGGCATCCGAACCACGGCGGAGGCCTGGAATTCCTCACTTTCACAAGTTGTGATCAATACACGTCTTGTCAGAGGTGAAGGAAGGGTTTGGCAATCAGATAAATCTGTGCCGGGACCAAGGGTTGAACCCCGGCCGCCAGCACAGAAGTCCAACACCTTACCCCTAGACCGCCAGGTCACCCAAAGTTTTTACATATAAAACTCAAAATTTCCACAAACTTTCTTATAATATGTATTTAACAGAATATCATCTTTATCATAAATAAGACCTGAATATAGTGTAAACTCAATAATAACACCGAAACATGTCATAGAAGACTAAGATAATATCAAATAAGGAGAAGGGAATAAAAATAATTTAATAATTTTCATCATTGCTCGAGTACATACGATATCGGCTAGATATTATAAGGTGATATTTATTAAATAGTTTCCCATTTCCTCCCTTCATAAATGCATGCACATTTCTTCTAATTTTTACCTTCCTCATTCATAAGTACCCCATTAAAATAAATATAATATTAGGCTGGATAGGCAGTAGGGAGTGAAAAAAAAAAGATTGAAAATTAAGTAAAAATTATACAGACTGATTAGTGTTCAATGCTTTCATAATATTAAATACGTTTTTGTTGTAGATATTATTAAATTTAATAATCTCACAGTTTTAACTTTTTTTAGATTAGGGGTATTTAACGTGCACTTTCTAAACAAATTGATTATATCAGCAAACAAATTACAAACTACTTATTCCACAACAGCCTTGCAAAGTGTCATATCGTGTATTGTTGCCAGGGTAAGCAGATCTTGTTAAAACTATACCTGTGATATTCCCTTACCCACTCTGTCCCCATTTGACCAGGGTAAGCAGATCTTTTTAAAACTGTACCTGTGATCTGCTATTACCTACTCTGTTCCCATTTGATCAAACATATGTGGGCTCTGATCTACATATCTCACATGAAAATGTTTCTCTTTGGACCTGACTAAGTAAGGTTCTACTGAGTGGTGAGAACAATGATACAAATACATTATTATTATTATTATTAGCACCGCGTCTTACTACCCGTTCGGGTTATACGCACTTACGCTAATGTGTAATGGTAGGGTGGTTGTGAGATGAAATGGAGGACCTACAGTTTAACGTGGAATCCGAACCACGGTGGAGGCCTGGCATTCCCCACATTCACAAGATGTCTTGTCAGAGGTGAAGGAAGGGTTTGGCAATCAGATAAATCTGTGCCGGGACCGGGGATTGAACCCCGGCCGCCAGCACAGAAGTCTGACACCTTACCCCTAGACCGCCAGGTCACCCTGATACAAATACAGTTTAAACTAACTTTGTTTACCTTGGTAACATTTAACGCCACGCCACTGCTCTTAAAAATCATTACATCTCTGCGAAAGGGGTCACTCTGATTTAATAAACGGTACAATTTCATTAGCATACCGGAAATCAAACCAAATACCCTCGTATCAATAATCAAATGACAAACCTATTTATCTAAGGTGTCGAACAACTCTTTAAATGAAAAGGTTACTGTGTATTGATTAACACTCCCGAAAATAATAATAATAATTATGATTATTATTAGCACCGTAGCACCGCGTCTTAATACCCGTTCGGCTTATACGCACATACGCTCATGTGTAATGGTAGGGTGATTGTGAGATGAAGTGGAGGACCTACAGTTTAACGTGGGATCCGAACCACGGTGTAGACCTGGCATTCCACACATTCACTAAGTTGTGATTAATACACGTCTTGTCAGAGGTGAAGGAAGGGTTTGTCAATCAGATAAATCTGTGCCTGGACCGAGGATTGAACCCGGCTGCCATCATAGAAGTCTGACACCTTACCCCTAGACCACCAGGTCACCAAAAATGAGAATAATGTTGACCATATTTTTTAGAAGGTGCTCCCCAACTTTACATTCGCAAGAAAATCAAGGTATGGACGTGACTTTCATAATATGTAAAGTTATTTAGTGTTTTTTCTTCTCTGTGCGTCTTACTAACAGTTCGGGTCATGGGCATATGACGTAATAATCACCCTAATGCGTTATGGTTGAGGGAGTTTGAATTTAAAAGTGGAAATACATGTAGGAAAAAAAAAAGCTCTCATTACACCCGACAGAGATTCAAACCTTGATCTCGCCATCATCAGCAGTGCGAGAGTGACGCCTTAGACAATTCGACCACCGAAGAAGGTTGTACAGCTATTGATCATAAAATTAAATATATTGTTATTTCTAAATAAATAAAGAGCATTTGTTTTTAATAGAATCAGTTCCCGAATTCGTATGTAAAGACTAGTTCTAGGTCTCGTTTTTCCTTTTATCCTTCTTGAGGCTTCATTACTATATAATTATGACTAAGAGGTATTTGTAGTAATTAGAGAATCGTTTAACATAGACAATAAACCCCGTTATCTACTTCTTTTCCTCCCGGCATTTTATTTGTATTCTATCTCCGGAGATAAGCGTGTAAACAACCGCGCCCTTATGTTCATTAAATCCTATCTAAAAGGAGGAAAGAAGAGCTCAGCTTTTTAAGTGATCATAATCCCCCATGTCTGTTTCCTTCTCTTAGTCTCTCTTTCCCCCTCCCCCCTCATCCTTTCTATCCCTCACTACTATATCATTCTACGTTCGCTTCGGTTTTTCCCTCTTCAACTTTGCAGTACGTTCGTTCCCCTTCCCTCAGACCTAGACCTCTCATCTTTGTCACTCTTTTTGTGTGTGTGTGTGTGTGTATGTGTGTGTGTGTATATGTCTCCTTCTCTTCTCTATAACCGCTTCTCTATACCTTTCTCTTCCTCCACTCCCTTGCAGTCAGATTCAGAAGAGAAGGCAAGCAAGCAGGCAGGCGTTGCCAGCCCATGTTTTTTATTATTCAGCAAGCGACTTCTGTTGTTGATAGCTTCAAATGGAGGGCTGGCCGAGGAAAAGCCAATTTCTGCAATTGATGGGCTGCGTAAGGGCCCATGGCTTTGAAAGCA
>CABFOW010002030.1:104579-117702 GCA_902141385.1 Timema californicum | reverse complement strand
ACGAACCCATTAGCAAGTATATAATATTTTAGTCGGCTAGTCAGCACCACCCAGAATCGAACTAAGGTTCTCTAGATTTGTAGAAGGTTGCCCACAACCACTTAATCACAAAGAACGGTATAGTGTCTAGCCAAACCCGACCGAGTGCCTCCAGAGAGATCGACCATGACCTTACAGAGCATTGTTCCGCTAACGTTGTGCCGTTCGGTCACATTCTAAAACGCCACGCATCGCTGTTCAATAACAGAACAGAACACACCCGCTCTCTGGCCGCATGGTCTAACGCGCTACTCTCGTGTCAAACTAGACTGCCGAACACGGGGAGATCCAGGCTTGATTCTCTGTCGGGTGTACTGGGGGTGGGGGGTCAAAGAGTGTTTGCCATTCTCCCTTCACGCAAATTTGGATACACTTAATCTAAATATAACCTTACTAATCCCGAAAACCACAATTAGTACATAAGCGTTTAACCAGAACGTAAGTTGTCGCTAGCGTTAACCGCGCGTCGTCCACATTTCTTGCTTACATGATTGTACTTACTATTTTAAATGAATTAGACACAATCAAAAGCTTCCGCGCGAAGGTAGGAGTTATGGTCTACCCAAATTACTAAAGGTTTGAACGAAATGTTTACAAATGTTGAAGGGGGCAACCGTTTGGATCGGGTGCGTACCCAAAACTAAACTGTGTGCCGCAAAATTTTTAGACTTGTCGAGTGTACCACGACGCTACAAAGTTTGCGGAACCCTTCCCTAGAGGACCCTGGTTCCTTTCAGGCTGAAGCGTGTAGTGGAATAATATGTAGGGGGGTTTTGAACTTCACGTTTAATATTCCAGGACAAATCAAACTTGGAGTTAAGACACTTTTTCTAATACATTATACTAAAAAATATACCTTTATATAAAATTTACTACTACAAAAGTTAAATATATGCAATATATTTAGTATAAACATACATATTTTAAATATGTATTTACAAAAATGGGTTACTTGTTTATTTTATGTAAAATAAACATACTTTAATCAAAATCGAATAACTTATTGATACAATTTAGTGTTTTATTTCTACCATTTAACTCTCTTATAATATTATCATGTCCTAGATTGCAAAGATAGTTAGTGAAGTGTCATTTGATAACTCCATGCTTGACCTTGTAACCTTGTGAGTTTTGTCATATTCGCAGGTTGTGGCCTAGATTTATCTCTGGTGCAATATTCAAGAGTCGCTACAGGGCTATTTCGACTAGAATTAGGTTATATAACTTCTAGCCAGCCATTTGACGAACATCAGCGTAGAAGTGGCTATTTCTTTTTAAAAATACTTGTTTTGACACAAGATTATGTCGCTAAGTTTAGAGTAATACTGTAAAGTTTGTTCTAATATGATTGCAACATTCTTTCGAGGCACCTGTTGTGGGAAATACAAATTGTTTCGGAAAACTGGTTAATAACATGTTTGTGGATTGGATGTAGGGGGGAGGGTTCTCCCACGGAGATAAATAGTCCAATAGCCCCTCGATCTTAAGTAATATTTTACGATGGTAAACTATATTATATTCATCGTTTGATTATTTTTAGATAAAAAAATTGGTAATAAAATGAGTGACATGAAAGTGTAGAATACTTTAATTGAAATAAAATTAGATGTAACGAAACATAAGTAGGCCCCTATATAAAATATAAGTGAAATTTTATAATGAAATGTTTGGTAGCTTCCGAAATTTGTTTTAAGATCCGATCTGGTTGGCCCGACCAAATCAGTTGTTAACCTTCAAACGACCTGACTTAATGTCTGATTTCATCAGTTGTTTTTTCTCTCTGAGAGACACGTATTATGCCTCCTGTATTATCCAAACACCAAAAAGTTGGGCTCGCGCTAATAGCATCGTTAGGGATTAATTCCAGAAAAAAGAAAAATGTGAGCAAAAAAAAATTGGCTAATTGAACGGGGGGAAAATAAGTCATATGATATTACTACAGTAGCCCCATGGCTTCTTTGGTGCTGACTGACAGCTCACAGCTGATAGCTGAAGGCTCTGAAAAGTAACTAGACCAAATTATGTATCCCTACGCCAAACCATATGATCTGCAAAAAACTATGTGTTTACCAGCTGTCGCTTCTGAGAGTCAAAATTTAGGTATATACCTAAATGTTGACTGTCAAGTCAGCCGTGAGCTATCAGTCACCACCAAAGATGTCACGGGGCTACTGTACGTACACATTACTACTCGTGCCCGTGATTGTAGTACAGCCTACACGCTGAATCCACAGACGACACGATTTGGTCGATATCACCCGACATGAAATAGTAACATTTTTGTCAGGTGGGATATTGCGCCTGATCTGACCAAATCGTGTCGTTTGTAGGGCCCTTTAGCTTGATGTGTGTGTCACCAGATACTTACTTAACTTCCCCGTGGCCGAGTGGTCGGGAGGCATTCATCAGGTCGTACCTTGGTTCGATCTCGGGTCAAATGCCCGGAGCTGAGAATGGGTTTTTAGTGAGCAATTGTTAAGTTCGTAACTCCTGGTGTTTTTAGAAGTTTTTAGCTTTATTTGTGTCTCACCAGATACTTACTTAACTTCCCCGTGGCCGAGTGGTCTAGGAGGCATTCATCAGGTCGTACCTTGGTTCGATCTCGGGTCAAATGCCTGGAGCTGAGAATGGGTTTTTAGTGAGCAATTGCTAAGTTCGTAACTCCTGGTGTTTTTAGAAGTTTCTAATTTAATCCCCAAACGCTAATTTATGGAAAGGTACCGTCCGGGCCAAGGTCCCCGGCACATCGTTTGTCCTTCCGCTGAAGTAAGGGATTGGGGCACAGTTCTTTCTTGTCTTCAGTACACCCGTTTCTCGATACTACATTGTTCCCGAGGGGCTACCTTGAGTATCTAATGTTGGCGAACAATACGCAGGAAACTGCCTGGCAGGCTACATTCAAATGATTCATTCTTTTGCGAAAAACCGGATATCACGTGTGTGTTTTTCAATTGCCTTCATGGTTTAATTTTACTTGGCATAATGTTGTATGCTGCAAACATTTTATTGATTTCTTATCATTGATCCAAGTCATACATTTATATCTCATCAGTGTATGGATGTTTTAACACACTTGTGATGGCTGAAAGTTTCCCAACTTGCGAGCTAAGTCTGTTTGTTACGCAAACTGTCGGCCGGGTTACATCATTTCACAAGACGTGAGGTTTGTTTTTGAAGTAGATACAGAGTAGAGTTGAACAGTTCGCGAACGAATCCTCAAACTGAAGTGGTCGAATTAGTTCACCCTTTAAAAGCGAACTATGAAGTGACGCGAAAGTAAACAAATTCTTGATTTCTGAGTTGAACTCTTTTATCACAGAAACGAAGGGACAAAACAAAGCGCTCCAAGCTTTCGAGGGTTGGAAAAAGAGTCCTTTGTTTGCCGGCTTATTAACTAGCTTGATTTTAGAACTGACACAATTCAGCAAGTCCCAAGGCCGTTAATTCACCACCGCTAAAGGGAAACCCCTATTTCGCCAATGATGAATTTTTTGGGTCGTGCCGGGAATCTAACCCAGAACCTTAAGCCCAGTAAACAATAAGTATACATTATAACGACTGAGTTAAGGTGTGCGCGAGCAGGCAGTTAAATACACGATGTGACCCATCTGTGCCCACCCCCATGTGAAAGGTTCCATGTTTTANCCCGCTAATAACGTCAATTTTTTTATAATGAACATTTTATCATAAATATAAATATTATTTGTACACCAGACACACTAGTTTAAATATTTATTAAAAAAACTTTAAATCTTATGAGAGCTTTCCACCATTTACACTCCGCTGTCCCTAGAGTTCTGTTTCTCAGGAAGGGGAGGATATTTCAGACCTGTGTCCACGTTGGCCTAAAACTTGCTACCCGTCAAAAGGACCGCTTGTGCCTAGGCGCGGCGATGAAAATTCACATGTGGATTTGTTGGATCACGCAACTGATGTCATGAATTAAAAGTGAACCTCGCCTCATACTTTATAAGTTACGAGTGACGTCTTTGCTTCTAAAAATAAATTGTGATCCGTTCCTGATATAGTTAGTTCTCGGTAACTTTGGCACTTTTTTTTTAACTGTTGAAACGTTTCTAAAATAAAAACTACGTTCACATCCGCTTCGCAGATATGTTTTGTAACCTTAAGAATTTGTATTTCCACTTTGACAAATGATGCCAAAGTGGATGCATACTATATTTCTAAGTTTTCTTTTTAATAACATTTTGTAGAAAAAAAGTTTTAAGGCGTCACTCTTGCAATAGACTTAAATGCCGATGATAGCGAGATCTTTGTTCGAATCCCGATCGTGTGTCCTAGTAGTAGTTTTTCCTAAACCATTCCCCACTATCCATGCAAATGTGAGTACATTTCCTTTGAGAAAATCATCGTGTTTTTATACCAGTTCGGTCCACACGCAAACATTAATTATGCCCTTGGATTATGGAGGAGGAAGTTAGAATTAAAGAGAAAATGTGCCCATATTTGCGTGGAAGGATAGGGAACCTCTATTTATGAAAAACTTATTTCGGTAATACGAGTGTGATGCGTAATACCATGCAACTATCGATGCGAGTTCTTCTAAATTCTTCATTATTCATTCTTAATCCGTTTCTGCAAATATGTGGACAATCTTAAAGGATGAGTAAGACGTGGTGCACAAAAATAATTCTCCAAATCTACCGTGATTGTCCAATAGTGTACGCCACACAACCCGTGAAATGTATGTTCTCCTTGACGTGTCAGTAGTAGGCTGTCCAATAGTGTACGCCACACATTCCGTGAAATGTCTGTCCTCCATGACGTGTCAGTAGTAGGCTGTCCAATAATGTACGCCGCACAATCCGTGAAATGTGTGTCTTCCGTAACGTGTCGGTCAGTAGTAGGCTGTCCAATAGTGTACGCCACACAATCCGTGAAATGTCTGTCCTCCATGACGTGTCAGTAGTAGGCTGTCCAATAGTGTACGCCGCACAATCCGTGAAATGTCTGTCCTCCATGACGTGTCAATAGTAGGCTGTCCAATAGTGTACGCCACACAATCCGTGAAATGTCTGTCCTCCATGACGTGCCAGTAGTAGGCTGTCCAATAATGTACGCCGCACAATCCGTGAAATGTGTGTCTTCCGTGACGTGTCGGTCAGTAGTAGGCTGTCCAATAGTGTACGCCACACAATCCGTGAAATGTCTGTCCTCCATGACGTGTCAGTAGTAGGCTGTCCAATAGTGTACGCCGCACAATCCGTGAAATGTCTGTCCTCCATGACGTGTCAATAGTAGGCTGTCCAATAGTGTACGCCGCACAATCCGTGAAATGTATGTCCTCCATGACGTGTCAATAGTAGGCTCTCCAATAGTGTACGCCGCACAATCCGTGAAATGTCTGTCCTCCATGACGTGTCAGTAGTAGGCTGCTCAAAAGTGTACGCCGCACAATCCGTGAAATGTCTGTCCTCCATGACGTGTCAGTAGTAGGCTGACCAATAGTGTACGCCGCACAATCCGTGAAATGTCTGTCCTCCATGACGTGTCAGTAGTAGACTGTCCAATAGTGTACGCTGCACAATCCGTGAAATGTGTGTTCTCCTTGACTTGTCAGCAGTAGGCTACGTGCTAGGGCCAGCTAGACTGTCACATTATCTTGGCGCTAAACGAGAAACGGTGCAATTTGAACATAATGTCAAGGTTTGGCGAGATTGCGCAGTTGTCGTGTGGAGGTCCTTGAACAGATTGAACGCAATATTCAGGTATACAAATCACGTCGTACAGCGGCCGACATTTCAACACATCGGCATTGCGGCTATTAAAAAAAAAATTGTACGCTTTTAAACGTGTGAACAGTGCTTTGCACTGTAATTAAGGTGCATTCACTCGTTCGTAGAATAATAAGAGAACTACCGAAATGTGGTCACGTGAAGATCTTTTAGCCAATCGCAAGGAATCAGCGCGAACGCAAGTTCCACGTTCTGTACTGGTAGAAACGATCTCTGCTTTGTTCACTTTCCTCAGACACATCCGCGTGGAAGAAACAATTACATTTCAAAACCAATCAGACTCAATACGCGTGCGCCTACTAAACAAGATACGAGTAAACAGCTGCATCTACTGCTGTGAGATTATTGGAAATTACTCGTTAAATGAAAGATTCATGTATTGTTCTCTTTCTGTGTTGATTTGTTTTACAACATCCATTGCAACATAAATTGTTGGACACCTTAGCTCAGTCGATAGCGTGTCTCTCTACATAGATGAGGGCTCAGAGTTCGATTCCTGGCATGGCCGAAACATTTATCATTGGTGGAATGTGAGTTTTCCCTTCCGCAGTGATGAATTAACGACCGGGTCTGTCCAATAGTGTACGCTGCACAATCCGTGAAATGTGTGTTCTCCTTGACTTGTCAGCAGTAGGCTACGTGCTAGGGCCAGCTAGACTGTCACATTATCTTGGCGCTAAACGAGAAACGGTGCAATATGAACATAATGTCAAGGTTTGGCGAGATTGCGCAGTTGTCGTGTGGAGGTCCTTGAACAGATTGAACGCAATATTCAGGTATACAAATCACGTCGTACAGCGGCCGACATTTCAACACATCGGCATTGCGGCTATTAAAAAAAATTGTACGCTTTTAAACGTGTGAACAGTGCTTTGCACTGTAGTTAAGGTGCATTCACTCGTTCGTCGAATAATAAGAGAACTACTGAAATGTGGTCACGTGAAGATCTTTTAGCCAATCATAAGGAATCAGTGCGAACGCACGTTCCACGTTCTGCACTGGTAGAAACGATCTCTGCTTTGTTTACTTTCCTCAGACACATCCGCGTGGAAGAAACAATTACATTTCAAAACCAAACAGACTCAATACGCGCGCGCCTACTAAACAAGATACGAGTAAACAGCTGCATCTACTGCTGTGAGATTATTGGAAATAACTCGTGTATTGTTCTCTTTCTGTGTTGATTTGTTTTACAACATCCATTGCAACATAAATTGTTTGACACCTTAGCTCAGTCGATAGCGTGTCTGTCTACAGAGATGAGGGCTCAGGTGTTCGATTCCTGGCATGGCCGAAACATTTATCATTGGTGGAATGTGAGTTTTCCCTTCCGCAGTGATGAATTAACGACCGGGGGCTGGATGTTGTGTCTGTTCTAGATGTAATCTAGTTTATAAGTCGTGTACTGATATAATCCGGTCGGTTCAGAAAGTGCACGATAAATACCTCAAATAAAGGGGAACAAAATGAAAATAATATTAAATAATATTCCTATAGAGAGAGGCCTGATTTAAAATTAGATATATAACTAATCAGTTGTTTTAGGTTTACTCGCAAATCATTCTAATTAATTTTTCTAACTTGTGAATTGTTACGTAACTCGAGCAGAGCTTTCGGCGGACGTGTCAAGTGTTAAAAGTATAATCTGTACTAAAATGCTATCAATTTTAGCCGCAACAAATATTTTTCTAAAAGGTTCTTACTATGAAATTTAGACTCTACCTTATAGTTCCTCTTAAGAGACCACTTAACGAAGCAAGTTTGAAATCTTATATTTCCCACACAGACAAAATTGGATATGGTTTGTATATTGTGTGAAAAAAATTCGGCAAAAATTAATAAAACCTCGTCTAGCTTATTTCCCATGTCTGTAAACCTTGAAATTGCCATTTGTAATCATTATTATTGTCGGCGAACTTTGAATAAAAATACTTATACATTTTTTAGAATCTGACATTGTTCTTCAGCAAGTGTGTAAACTAAATTAAAGAAGCTCTTTCAAAACTTGAAAAGCCAATATGTTGTCAGAAAGGCGCAACCTTGACACTTTTTTTTATTTTTTTCTCTCTTTAAAAGTTTAGTACCCGCTTTGGTTTAATAGGAAATGGGCAACAATTTTCAAGCATTGTCTGTACGTGTCGGACCAGAAAAACCTTCAAAGATCCGCATGTAAAAAAATACAACACTAATACAGTACAAATAAATTACTTTCCTTTTCGGATAACTATGGTTCAGTTTGAGTCTTTACCAGGGATATAAAACATAACAAACACTTAGGGCCAGTTTCATAGTCAAGTTTAGTACGCCTCAAGTGCGGCGCTACACTAAGTACATGGCGACACCTACCTAAACTAGAATGGAATGGGCCGTTCTCGCATAGGAAACTGGCCCATTCCATTCTGGTTTAGGTAGGTGTCGTCTTGTACTTAGTGTAGCGCCGCACTTGAGGCGTACTAAACTTGACTATGAAACTGGCCCTAAGTGTTTGTTTAAAAAACCTACAACTTGCGCCTAGTTTTTTTTAGCACCGCGTCTAACTACCCATTCGGGTTGTACGCATATGCACTAATTAGTATAACGTGTACGGGTTAGGGATGAGGAAGGTTGAATTTAAAGGAAGTAGACTTTCTTTTGCGTGGAGAGAGTGGGGAACCATTTAGGGGAAAACCACCCTCAGTATACCCAACCGGGGATTGAACCACAATCTCCCAGTCATCAGCAGTCCAGTTTGTTGCGGGAGTAGTGCCTTAAATCATGCGGCCACCGATGCGAGTCTACGCGCAGTATATACGGTTGATATATATAAACTTCATCTTACAGGTAAACATGTTTTGAAACACTTCCCACTCACTCATAGAACACCAGGTCTTGGCCTAGTGGTCTAGAGGGACTAGACTCCCTTTTCACTAGGTCAACATTGACTGGAAAGTTGGGGTTTGAATTCTGGTCGAGTCACCAAGGTCTTTTTCCTCGTGCAATTGATTGATTCTTCTGAGTTTTTAAGGGTCGCCGGTTTGATTCCCATCATCACTGAAAGTTTTATAATTTGTTAATTGTGAATTTACACGTTGGTGACTTCTTTAGGCAAGTTTTGTGTATATTTGTTGATGATTTCCTTGGGCGGGCAAAGTTTCTTTTTGTTTGAATGCACGTGTCGCCGTGACCGTGGGGCGGACAACAATGGAGGGAGCGTTCCATGAAGGTTGGGAAATCCTTGAGTAGGCCTTAACCTACTTGCGGTGCCAGCGGCGCTCGGGCAGGGAGGGGTGGAGGGGGCAGGTTGAATGGCCTCGACACACTCACACCTTCTGTATCTCGACACCCTCTCCGAATTAAGGGGCATTTTGGATAAACTGCGTCGGGACAGAAACAGTCTGCTCTGCCCGGGCAGTTGCAATGCCTGTTCGTTCAAAACACACGACACCTGCATCATTGCTAAATAGCGGGGCTCCGCATATGCATGACAGGTGCAGTCTAATTTTTATAAGGAAAGCCTAACTGACTGAGATAAAAGTTACTACAGTTCTACTTTCATGTATTCAATCGTCAGGTCTTAGTATATGCATTTGTAACTTTTGAATTTATAGATGACTGCCTATAAAATAACGTTATCATTGTTGACGGCAAAAAGTTTTTTTCCTATAAAAAAGCCCTTCCTGTTAAAATTGAACTGTACATTTTGTTTACCCTGAAAGGTATAATTCATTCAAGACCTAATTTTTATTTGGATGACAGCTCAAAATGTTACAAAAGTAGTCTCTAATATATAATTATGCCAACAGCTGACATCTCTCACTTTGGACAGCTGTAATGAAAACAGATGGTAATATATGAATGTGATATTTAACCACAGTAATTTAGACCAATATTATTTATACATTTATTTGAGGTCGGACACAAAGCTTATTTATCGTTTTATCCCACTTAAAAAATAATTATTCACACCACTTTCACAAAAGCTTCTAACGAACATAGCTTCAAAATGGCGAATGACGAATTTAAACCATATAGTAAACAAGTATTTTCTCTTTTCCAAGTAAATACGATGCCTGTATTAAAAGGTATTAATGAATGCACTATATTAATCATAGATACCATTCCAAAACTAAGAATAAGTAATTTTAATTTTGTTTAAAATATTGTTTCGGATTGGGTAAAAAGAGATTATTAAAAGTAATGAAATAGTATGAGAAAAAGTTTACGTTATTTTAAATGTAAATATAACATGTAATTAAAAAACTTTACATTTATGACAAAATATTGATCTTTTACAAGTGTTGGCAACCCAAAACCTAAACATATGATTTTTGAACTGTCACCCAGGTAAAAACCTATCGTGAACGAACTTTAGCTGCAGAATGGTGTAACTAAGCAAGGGCACTTTGTGGTACTGAGGTTGATACATTTAAACCGGGGAACTATTGGGGGTCGTGTGGTCTATTTGTACATTATAACATACAAGTTGAAACACACATGTCATTACTACAAGTCTATTTATTTAGCACCACGTCTTACTACCCGTTTGGCTTACACGTTTAAGCAATAATTACGCTAATGATTAGGAATTGATAAGGTTTAATTTAGAGGAAGTGAACCCACATTTGCGTGGAGGGAGAGTGGAAAATCATTTAGATAAAATCACCTCCAGCTCACCCGACCGAGATTCGAACTTTAATCTCCCATGTCCTCGGCAGTCTAACTCAACACGAATAGCGCCTTAGCTAACTACGCCACCGAGGTGGGTCATACTACAAGTTGAAACATACACGTGTCAATAACAAGTTTAAACAGACACGTGCGACTATCTACAGATTGAAACAGACACGTGTGATTCTCTAGTACCATTTTTGTTTCATATTTAGTTTTAGATAGGTATTACCAAGCAACATATTCTTAACTCATCTGCTGTAATTCTCAAAGTAGGTTATGAATGTCTCCGTCCATCTCAAAACATGGACTGCACTGCCTCAGGCAAACACAAGATCACTTGCGACACTGTGTGTCTGCTGGCCCCTCTCCTTCTCCACTTGTGTCTGCAGACAAGGTCTCGGATTATTGACCAGTGTCCCAATCCTGTCGGCTCCTCCTTTAGATTGACCACATGAAAACAATCGTAGGCATGCTCGTGCATCGCAGATGATGCACACTTTGGTGTAGGGATGAGTAAGTTAACATTCAGAGGAAATGTACTCAAAGAAAATACCCTTGATACACCCGTCATAGACTATAGCCCCGCCCTCCCTCTTCACCGGAAACCAAACTAAAGGAAATTGACATGTTTTTAGCGCGGGTATTTTATCTTTTATTCCTGCTTATAAGTTTGTTGGGTTGAAGCAGCGTTTTTAAAACTATACTTTGGGCTCCGCCATGTTTATCTTAGGCTCCGTGAGAAAAATGGATATTTTTGTTTAATAACCACGTTCTTACTACCCGTTCGATTTATACGCCTTTGTAATAATTACGTTAATGTTTATGAAGGTTGAATATAGAGGAAGTGAACCTACATTTGCGTGGGAGAGAGAGAAGGAAACCATTTAGGGAAAACCACCTCTCGGTAGATATAACCGGTATCGAACCACAATCCCATCATTATCAACAGTTCGGTCTATTGTGATAGTGGCGTCTTGGACTATGCGGCCACCTAAGCTGGTACTTTATTTGTTCCCACATTATAAAATATCAATAATAATCATTAGGAGTGAATATTTTTTCATATCTGAATAAAGAACACTAGTACCCAAAAGGCATAGCGAGGACATGTGATGTTTTCTGGTTTTTTTTATGCTTGTAAAATATAATTGTCATTATTGAATGCTCATAATACTAGTGTAAAAAAATTATATGGGGCTCCAGAACGTTTGTCCCTTGTTTGCTCCTTCGGTATAAAAAGTTTGGGTGACCCCTGGACATAAAGCACACATACCAGCTTGTTTCTTTTAGTATTAAGACACCCATAGATATGGGAGTTACAAAATGATTGCAATCAGTAACTAACTACACATTTTGGATTGTCATTCAAGTTCGAGTGTGTACCATATGTGCCATAATCGATATTTCGCCAGTTCTGTGCAACAACCTGTCTGTCTAGATTAAGCTCTAACCTGAGATAGCGTCTTTGTTGTACCCGTATGTGACGTGCTCACACGATGTGGAGCTTATGTACGAGTCATGTTACGGTGGGCGGACTTGGGTCTCAGGGCAGGTGGGTTGTGTGAACGCCTCTACTTTGATGGGGGCTATATTGTAATTTTATAGTACAATTTTGAGGCACTAGAATGGTCAACAGAAATTAATAAAATCCAGAAACCAAGTGGGTTTATAACATTACCGGATGGACTGTTGGAGAACAAGCAATACCATCTGTGTTGTGAACTTTTCTCATTCTACGCTCGTATACCAGTTACCTTTCGTTTCCTGGGCATTTAGCTCTAATGATAGATCACAATATGTAGATTTTTTGATTCTTCAAAGAGAACATTTGAAACTTCTGAACTATGTTTACAAGTTTATATATAATGTATTGGGTCATAAAAAAGTTTTTGTTAACATCGAAATTGTGTAGGCACCCTAAGTTTGGTAAATATTCAACCTAAGCGCACCGTCTCATTTCAAATACTTTGGTCCAAGGATATATTTATATTTGGTGCTGCAAAATGTCCACGAGTAAGAAAATCAAGGCTTAGTTTGACTCGTGTGATGAATGATTTAATCAGTTTGCTCAGGAAGCGCACGTTAATACTATCTTTGTTCGCTATTCATAGTGAACGCACGGTGATCCATTCCTTCCTCGAAGTTGTCGGCTCGGTCATCAGGTGAGCCTTACAATCTGATACAATCACCGCTCCTGACGTCACCCCTCCCAACGATCGCACCGTGACTCGAATGTTGCCTCACGCTCTCCTCCCCTTAATGAGGAACATACTATCTCTAATTGGATTTGAAAATTGTCTCCTTTGTTTCCTATTAATCGTTTCGTCAGACTATTTTGTTTTAACACACTGGGACTTTGTGATTCATCTGTAGTAATGGATGAGACACACCAGGTAACGAAACTAATTATTAACTGTATTAAGGCATCTGACGAGCTCTCAACACAGGCCTTAGTCAACAAAATGATCACATTCACACTCAACCAGGATTCATTAGCACCGCGTCGTACTACCCGTTCGAGTTATACGTACTTACCCGCCTCGGTGGCGTAGTTGGCTAACGCGCTTGTCGTGTTGAGCTCGACTGCTGAGGACGGGGAGATCGAGGTTCGAATCTCGGTCGGGTGAACTGGGGGTGGTTTTTCCTAAATGGTTTTCCACTCTCCCACCACGCAAATG
>CABFOW010002030.1:57541-104094 GCA_902141385.1 Timema californicum | reverse complement strand
ATCCGAACCACGGTGGAGGCCTGGCATTCCCCACATTCACAAGATGTCTTGTCAGAGGTGAAGGAAGGGTTTGGTAATCAGATAAATCTGTGCCAGGACTGAGGATTGAGCCCCGGACCCCCAGCACAGAAGTCTGACACCTTACCCCTAGACCGCCAGGTCACCCTCAACCAGGTATTGTACCAGTTGGGAGGTTGGGGTTCGGTCCCGGTCGGATCCACTGAGGTTGGTTTTCTATAAATTGTTTTCCACTCTCTCTCCATGCAAATGTGGGCGAACTTTCCTAATGCCTAACACGTCAGTGTAATTAGTACATAGGCGTATAACCCGAACGGGTAGTAAGATATGGTACTAAAAAAACAACTAACTATATCCACGCTACACATATTTATACTTAGTCAAGTGATTTATGACTGCCGCTTTAGCTATATAATACCATTACCTCTAAAACAACACTAATAATAATAAAGTAAAACGTTATCAATTCACTTTTAGCAGCAAAAAAAAAGAAGTGTTTAACAAGCTTTGCTTGCCTTGGCAACACTCTCACGACACGACACTGCTAGGTAGTCATAAACGAACGTAGGCATGTGCTAGTAGACACAAATAATATTTAAAAGTGAAGGTAAATATTGCTTTGACACGTATAAACAGACTAGAAAATTCTTCTATTTTTCTTACAAACCTACAGGCTTTCAACTCTTTATTTTTTTCTACACGTTCGTATTGTATGCACATGTACTTGCTACAATAGTGAGTTAAGAATGTGGAAGTTGAGATTTAAAGGAAGTGTATCTGAATTTGCGTGGAGGGATAATGTAAAACCATTTAGGATTTAAACAACCTCATTGCACCCGACTGTGATTCTAACCCCGATCTCCCCGTCACCATAAGTCTAGCCCGAACTCTAGTTGTTGCTGTGTATAAAGATAACTCTGCTGAGCAGTGAAGGCGTGCTTGCCACGGAAGTGAAGTCGATCCTGTTGGTATGAATGACCCGGTTCAACTGGGTTCACACACAACTCGATTGTAGTCCCTGTAATTCCCGATCGCGTCATGACGGCGGTTTTATTGTCAGGCAGGGAAAACACGGACATTTCAGGGAATTTGATTAGAACATTTTTAAAAATCTGGGAGTTTTATTAGTTGGCTAATAAAAACAACTAATTTCGCACCTAAAAAAAGAAAAAAAAATATTTCATTGCCTAGCTATGGCATTTTAACATGAGCTAGTTGTACAATATTTTTTACACCATATTTACACAGTACCACAAATAACTAATGGGAGAAAATGCTGGAAAAATAACTTTTTTCAAATTTTACAATGAAGTTACTTTGTTTTTGTTTTTAAATATGAAGGGGGGAAAATCGTCATCCTACAATTAAAACTGGAAAAGGGGGAAAATGTTGTTTGGAAAACCTGTAAAAGTCAGGAAACTTCAATATTGGTTCTGTAGCCACTCTACAGGTGCCCACTGAGTGACCGCGTATAATCAGCACACTCTGGGTTTGAACCTGGGGCTCGAGTCGGGGATGAGACCTATGACACCACGTCCAGGGAGGCGAGAGGTGTGACCTTACTGTCGAGCTTGCGGGACATGGAATAACAGGATGGTTTCAAACACAGGACTCCAATAATCTATGCCGCCACAGCTTTTATTAAAGCACCTGCAAATTGTAAGTTGAGAAATACTTCCCCTCGCTCGTTTTTTCGGCCTCAACCTGTCCAAACATTGTGACGGCTAGTCGTCCAGTTATAATCTATGCCGCCACAGCTTTTATTAAAGCACCTGCAAATTGTAAGTTGGGAAATACTTCCCCTTGCTCGTTTTTTCGGCCTCAACCTGTCCAAACATTGTGACGGCTAGTCGTCCAGTTAGTGTTCTTGCCGCCCCCCCCCCTGCGCCACCTCCCTTAAAAGTTTCAGTTTTAAGAGTTTTAGGGTGATACGACTATAGCCCTAAATACAAACTACACCTATCTCATCTATTCCATATAAATTGAATTGAGGTAAGCAAGCGTTGAGTGTAGCAAGGAGACAGGCAATCGACGTGCGAAATTTCAGATTTGTACCTTACCGTGAGGTTGAAGAAAAATTACACCACAGAGCTTTTATTATATGGATAGTTTGAACCTCTGATGAATATTAATCGAATACGGGTAAGTTTAATTGGTGCGAGCAATCCCCTCTACGCCACTGATGTAGTATTCGAACCATAGCTCCAACGGCAGCGAGTCGTGTTCCGGTGACTGGTGTCCAACAGTCAACACGACGGTTGATTGCGTCAGCCCGGTTGCAGCCGCCGCGCCGATTCCCGGAAGTGGATCGGCCGCGTGTTGTAACTTCCTCAGTAAACCGCTCCATGAACAAGGGCGCGACGTCACCAAACTACTCATTTCAAAATTACCTGTCTCGAGCCCTGGATAGACTACATCTATGGGTGTTGTAAGATTAAATGAATTTGGACACCGTGGACCTAATGTCAGACTAGTTCATTTCTGTTTTATGAGGACGTGCAAGTAGGATGTCGGGGATTAGAGAGGGTGTTTTTACTAAATGGTTAGCCACTCTACCGCTGTGCAAATACTGGTACATTTAACATACGAGTAGAACCCATTTTGGTGGCCATATGGTATTGGAAAAGGTGTCACTTTTGCATTAGACTGGATTGGCTGAGATATTTCGCCGGATATGGTTTCTCCCTGTTCACAGGCCATCTCTCATTTTATTATATCGGAGTGCTTAACATAAAATTGTCATGTTTTCGGAAGACTAAGAAAGGCAGGAACCTTATTTACATTATAGTCTCGGTAATCGAACAATCTCCCGGTGTACGAATAACAAACAGTGCAGGTCAAAGTTAGGATTGACTAAGGAAGGGCACGCCTCAAGTGCGGCGCTATACTAAATACAAGACATCTAAAGTCTGTTCAGCGTAGACATTGTTTTCTTAAAGGTTTTTTCCCCTACCAGATATATATTATATAGAAGAATATTGGTCGGAAAAAAGACCTTTCGGAGCATAATTCCTACCGTGAATGGAGTATACCTAGAACAGAATGGGATGGGACATGCTAAATAAGCCCATTATATTCGGCCCTATACTAAACACAATGATATCTACCTAAACTCGAATGGGATGGTCTTGTTTTGCATGACCCATCCCATTTTGGTCTAGGTAGATGTCATCTTTTATTAGTGTAGTGCCGCTGTTAAGGCGTACTATGTCTATGAGATCGGCTATTAGGGTCGTATTTATAGTATAGTCTAAGAAAAAACCCGCGATGTCGAAACGCGAGATGAATCTGAGGCAGATTAACGCCCCCCACGTCCTCCATTCAGTCCTTGTCAAATAATTAGTCACATACTAACAAACTGGGATAAGCACGCCGCGACATGAGTGAGCACCCATTGTTCGATCCTCGACGCAACTTTGGTCTGTTCGGAGCGATTTCACGGCTATTGCTACACCGTCCTCTTTGATTGCGGCGGTGTTCATTGCCCCCGTTACTTTCTACGTCTGACCAACTTGTGTCTCTTTCTCCGTGTCGGCTTTCTCTCGCTCGAAAGCTCCCGGGTTCAACCACCGACTAGAGAGGTGCTTGCTTTCTTCTTGATGCTGCTGCTGCTCGGTGATGTGTAAACTATTTCCCACGACTGTTCTCTCGACGGTCTGTTGTAGACCATTGGGGCGGTGATTGGGCCATCGCCCCTCACGGCGCTCTATACTGGGCAAACTCCGTCGTTATATTTCATTTACTATCTAGACCGGAGCGCTGCCGATCACTGGAAGTTTAGGATTCGAATCTCGGTCAGATAAAATACCGGTAATTTTTTCAAACAGTTTTCCACTCTCCCTTTGCGCAAATGTGGTTACACTTCTTCGAAATTACACCTTCCTTGTACCTAACACATTAGGTTAATTAGTACGTGTGAGTATAACGCTCACTATTAGCAAAACGCAGTGCTAAAAATATATTAGCCTACATACATTGTTATTTAAAGTTTCGGGTCTTGAGTACTCGTCCGGGTTCTTCGCATACACTAAAGTGGGAGTATTGGACGCGAGAAAGGTCAGGGTTTTCGCTCTTTCTGCCTCAAAACATTTTGGTCAAAATAAATAAAATATTGCTCCAGTAGAAACACACGAGTTTGATTTTCTTCACGTGGTGAGATCAACTTCTGTTGACTATCTGCCAAGGTGTCCTGGAATTTAATAAAAACTTTTTCTGTTTATTTTTAAAAAAATTCGCCTAAACCGCTATGCCATGACTCAGCCTGTGGTAGGTTGAATTTAGAGGAAGTGTGTGCACCCGCATTTGTGTGGAAGGAGAGTGCGAGACCATTTAGTAAAAACCACACTCGGTACATCCGACCGGTATTCGAACCCTGATCTCATTGTCATCGGCAGTCCAGTCTAACACGAGTGTGACGAGGCCGCCGTGGCTCCTTCTCGGTAGGGGGAAGAAATACGATGACAGTGCAGACAATCAATACAGATTTTAAAACTAATATAATTATAACCCGCGCTGGTAGGTAAAGGCATCATCAGTCTTGTCTTCCTTTAAAACTAATATAATTATAAACCGCGCTGGTAGGTAAAGGCATCATCTTGTCTTCCAGGTGACGGAGGTATCGGCGTTTGAATCCCGGGAGAGTGTATTAAGGTTTTTTCTTTGATGTTTTCCCCACTCTCCCTCCACGTGAATACGGGTACACTCCTCTATTTTGTACCTTAATTAGCTCTACTTGCCCCGTTAGGCTAAATATTTGGATAGCCCGAACGGGAAGTAAGATTACAATTACATTTCTTTATTTAAAAAAAACTGTATGGTTTCATCCCGCAAGCGAAGATAATGCCAAAATTTGCGGATAAATAATGAATGTCCTGTGGCTAGAACAACGAACAATCCGGTCATATATCTCAGTTTTCTTGACCGGAGCTGCTGCTACTTTATTCGAGTAGCTCCTCATTTGTCCTCTAGGGGCTGAGTTTGACCTCGTCCCAGACCCGCTGCTACATACACAGTATAATCTAGAAGCGCCAGGGATCGAACCGGGCTACGAACTCTGACCACAAGACCACAAAGACGGTCATCCTTTATTAAAACATTTCCAAAAACACGTTGCAAATTTCTAGTCAAACAGAGGAACACATTTTTAGAGGACTTAATTGTAAGGACCTAGGAGGTTTAGGAAGCGAAACTCTCAGCAACGTTTAAACATTTTTAAGTTTCAATTTGATTATAACGTAACTAACGAAGCTCGGGCGAGACTCCGTCAGGATTAATTTTAACGCGAGATAAATTTACTCTGAAACAAAAAAACACCTCCAAGATAAAGTTGTTTGAATTGGTGGTTAATGACCACGACTGTTTATTCAAATCTACCACGACTTGTTCTCTCACTAAACTGATAATACAGAATGTCGCAAGGTGTTGAATGAATCAAGTACACCCGTGTTAATCAACTATTAGCAAACACTATCTTTAGGCACGTGGGCTCATTGTCACTAATCCTGGACATGGTTATTCTGGGGCGTTTTCTCCTTTATAGCTTCTCACGCGGTTACATTTCCTATAAATTCTACCTTCCTCGCCCCTTCCCTATTAAAGTACTAGATGTGGATAGCACAATCGACAATTAGGACCCTGGAGAACCAAAATTATTAGAAGATAAATGGTTTGGCGTTTGTATTTCTCAAGCTTCATATAATATTATTTAAATTTAATTTATCGGTGGTAACATGTTTTAACTTGCGTGTTAAACTGGATTACAGGCGATGGGTAAATCGGGGTGCGAATTCCGTCTGGGTTTACTTAGAGAGTGGTTTTCTATTTATTGTTTCCCACTACCCCTCACCGCAAATTTGGATACATTTCCTTCTCAAATTCTACCTTCATTATCCCTGACGTAATATATGTATGTGTATGGACCGAATGGCTAATAAGGAGCATCGTTGATCTCTAATGTTTCTTCTGACAGGTCTTGTCCGCTTCGCGTAGGGATTTGGTATCGAAAGAAAAGTATCGGTTCAGAACACACATAAACTTTTCTGCTGCGTCTACTTGGGGGAACTTTTGAGTTGACTACAAAGGATGACCTGCTCATTGATAAAGGACAGGGTAGTAAGACTGGTCACTACTCGCAACGTCAAGTATCAGGCTGTATTGATAAACAAAGATGAAAGAACAGCTGAGTTATGATAAGCTAAAAGAAATTTAATGCTAGAGTTGCTTATCATGCAGAAAATGAGTGAAAATCGAGAAATTGCTTCTTTTGTGACCGTAATTGAATGCTAGAGTTGCTTATCATGCAGAAAATGAGTGAAAATCGAGAAATTGCTTCTTTTGTGACCGATCCGATACAGGAGTATGAGTACAAATATCCGGAAAAAAAAGTATCTAGTAAAAAATACTAGTATTGAAAGGAAAATATCGAAATTAGTAAAGTATGAAAACTTTTTTGACATCCTTAGCTTCACGCGTCTTTATTTTTCTTCCATTGTCCCGAATCGATGTCTCTGACCTCCCTGCCCCCTCCCTGGTTAAATTCGGACAGAGATGGAACACACCTCGGCGTTCTGCTTTCTGGACCTGTGCGATTTCTATTTGCTAACCGCCTGGCGCGATTTTCTCTCGAGGACATTATCCGGGTTCAATCACCGGTCACTTTCTTCGTTCTTCTCCGCGCACCGACTTATTTACTTATAAGACAACTCTTTTGCGAAATGCCAAATAAAGTGGGAGGTATTAAGGCGGCCGCCTCGTACAGCGATAAAGTATCACTCGCTGTCAGACTATACAATGTTCTTTGTCATTCTCTGGAACTATGTTTCTTTCTTTTTCTAGCACCGCGTCTTACCACCCGTTCGGGTTATACGCCAATGTACAAATTACACTAATGGGTTAGAGATTAGGAATAGTGATTGTAGATTAAATGTATTCGCATTTGCGTGGAGTGGTAATATCTTGAAATTTTCACTTGTGGGCTTATCAAAATATTACAGTATTTGTCGGCGGAAGTATAAATCTGAGACCTTTTTCATAAAGACTAGGCTGATAACTCCGCGAATATGCTTAAAAAGTATTTGGAAATGAACCCATATCTATTTTTCACATCTTTTTGTCTATTAATAAAACTCAAACAGGGTTGTTAAAAGTAAAAAGAACCCTTTTGGAATCTTTCGACTTTATTTTGGCCTGAACCATATTTTGAAATAACGCATCGTAGAATTAAATATTGCCTTAGAGCTGAAGGTTTGCGCGGCACTTAAAAACAATTGCAGTGCGATAACTCCTGACATCCGAAAAACCAATAAATCTTTTATAAATGTCACCATCTTTCACATATCGAAGTTGAGATTGCTTTGCAATATCCGCTATTTCGTACAACATTATTGCTAGAAAAAAATGTATAATTTATTTCTGACTTAATCTTATCCAAAATTAATCACTAGCACATTCAATGATGTCGTTTTTTTTGTTTTGTTTTTTTGTTCCTTTAAATGCACCCCTGCTCTGGAGAGGAAAATCCAATTTACTATCGTATTTAGAAAGTAACTGCATTAGTTTCCCCGGTTAAGGGAATCTTCCCGTTCGTCGTGACCTCTGAATGGCAGATTTTGTTTAGCCAAAAAACAGCACACACCAATTAATCGTTTCATCAGTTCCCGGTTTGAACCAACCTCTGCATTATGTTTTAAAACGTCTAGCCGTTTTTGCTCACTCGCATGGTCCAGCGCGTCACTCTTGTGTTGGACTGGATTGCAGGTATTGGGGGCTCGAGTCCCGGTTAGGTAGTCTCGTGTTTTCCCCCCCGTTTTTTCTAAGTGGTTTCCTCACGGGCGTCGTTGGTAACAAGGCGGTACGCGTCCCCTTCAATAATCTGTTCGATTGGGACATTTTTGGTTCCGTAAAATAAACAGTGAATAATGGTTTTATTCAGAAAATTGAAAATCCATGCTACCCGCTTTGGTGGTCGCACGGTCTAAGGCGTCACTCTCGTGTTAGACTAGTTTGCCGATGACGGGGAGCTCGAGGTTCAAATCTGGGTCAGGTGCACTGAGGTTGTTTTGTTTTCCCAAAATGGGTTTATACTCTTCTTCCACGTAAATACGAGTATACTCCCTAAAAATATAACCTTCTTAATCCCTAAAAACCATAACTGTAATTAGCGCATAAGTGCAGAACCCGGACGGGTAGTAAGACGTGGTGCTAAAAAAATATTAATGTTTGAAGGAGTGCATTGAGTTCGCTCATCAATGAATCGTGTTATTCATATAATAAGAAATAATTTTTTATTTTATAATTCAAGGTGAAAATTAGTTCTCCTACATCTCACAGTATGACAATGAATATTGAATTGGGGGGGAGGGGGGAATTCCTTTTTCGCACTGGGGTCTATATTCCAAATGAACCATGCTACACTTATTTTGTAAGAAGAGCCTCATCTGATAGCTATTCATACGTCAAGTCATGTGATCTGCAGCTCTTTTGATATATTATCAATACCTATAAAATAACACTAATATAATAAAATACAATCAATTTTGGTGTTTACAAAAAGGCCCTTTGAAAATGTGAGTGTCTCTAAATGTAGTTGATGCAACGCGGTCCACGTTGATGATTGGTGCAGGTTGGGTCTTTCACCTCTCCCGACACTGTGTGTGTGTGGAATGTTGTAACACCCTGTACCTGTTCATTGCCTCAAATAAGAACTGTTGCTACATATCGAGGGTATCGACTGTATTTTGTTCCCCCTCCCTTTTATATTGAGTCATAGATTACGTCGTCTTGAAACAACCACCTTGTTTTGTGTATGCTTCAGTACAAAACACGTTACATCTCACTGGACTGAAAATTAAGACGGCAATAACTTTTCATGAAAACTAGTGTTTACACTCGCTTTGCTCGTTGGGGGCGTTTACCAGTGGATGTAAACTAATGTAATTCCAGAGCTGTTTTTGATAGGTCTCACCGTTTAGCCACAAGAGACCTCTGAAGAAAGGTCCGCACCGACTTTAAAGTTGCTCCGCCATTTTGATTTTTTTTTTCGGGGTTTAAAGATTAATTTTTTTAACTTTTTGGTATCTTCCCGTCGGTTACAGGCTAGAAGCTATAAGTTTGCCAAATTTCTAGTTTCTAGCTCATCTGGAAGTGGTTAAACATTAAGGTGCGGCAGAAGGGAACGCAAGTATTTTTACAGTTTTTATAGTTGCAATTTTTTTTGCCAAAATAAATCAAAAATTTCTCCAATAGCAACATTGTGTAGTTTTCTGCACATGATAATATCAACAGATCTTGAATATCTGTCGAGGGTGTCCTGGAATTTGGTCAAAACTTTTTCTCTTTATTGAGCAAACATCTACTGTTCGTATTTTTTTATAATAGGATAATTTATATTAGCACCGCGTCTTACTACTCGTTCGGGGTTTATGCTAAAGAACTAATTACGCTAATGGATTAGGAATTGAAGATTTAATCTAGAGGAAGTGAACCCACATTTGCGTGGAGGGAGAGTGGAAAACCATTGAGGAAAAACCGCCCCCAGTTCACTCGATCGAGATTTTAACCTCGAATATCACATATCTTGACGTACAGTATGACTACATTATTATATTTAAACAATTTTTAAAAGAGCTCGTTCTTCTTTGAATCTGACTGTAACATAATATTGAAGCGGCGAGTCCCTGTAATCTGTGGAGTTTGTGCAAGGTTGCCACTGTGTCAGTGTACTAAGAGCGGTGTTGCAAGCAGCCAGCCAACAGTCTCGACTGGCGGAGGATGATGCAAACTAGCCCTGCGGACTCTTTCACCACACTCCCAACAGATACTGCGAAATAAACTGAAATTCCTATTCAAGCTCAATAATCATTTAGACCTCGGGTTATTACATCCATTGTTAAAGGTTTTCAACAGATACTTTGAATTGGTCATGGTGCCTCGGACTTATATAATGATAAGAGGTTCATTTTAAACTATAATAACATTTTATCAAACCGTGACAGTTATTTTTTATATTTTTTACTTCTCCCCTTACCCCATGCAAACGCATTAAATATTTGATGAAAAATATCAAACACTTTGGAAAACGTTGATTAAAAAAAATCTAGTTAGCTAACTCAGTCGGTTGCGTGTCTGCCTACTAAACCAAGGGGTCCCGGGTTCGATTCCCAACATGGCTGAAAATCTTATCTTTGATGAAATGTGAGTTTCCCCTCTTCACAGTGATAAATCAACAGCTGGGGGCTGAATGATGTGTTTGTTTGAGATTTGACTGATTTTAAAGTAATGTGCTGATATAATCAGGTGGCTCAGGAAGTGCACGTTAGTTACCGTACCTATAAAAAGGGGGAGGGAGGTGAAATATGATTGCTATTGTTGCCGAAACAGACTTACTTTTTAACCATAGTTTACTATGGAGACATTTTAAAACTATTGGGGGATATAACATTAGTGCACCTGGTTGTATTGTTTTGGCTGGATGGATGGATGATCTGTGAGTTTTTTTGTTTGTTATTTGTAAAAACTAAACATGTTTTCGAGAATGGGAGATAATTTCGACGAAAAAGAGTACTTTACAAGAATGTTCAAAAGCCCCGCCCTCCCTTAAAACTATTGGCATTACAGCTTGGGTAAGACCTTTTTTTTAAAAAAAAGTCATTCAAACTTCTAAAAAACTATAGGTCAACAAGCAAAAATAGTTCTTTTTTTCGTCCATTACTGGTTCCATCCTGTAGCCTAGGTCAATATAAGTCATATATTTCCCCCTACTGGCTGGCTAGGCCTGTCGTAGCTTCTTCATATGCCTTATAATCAAACTTAAAACTATAACAGACACAACATCCAGTCCCCCGGCCGTTAATTCATCACTGTGAAAGGGTAAATCCACATTTCACCCATAATACATTTTTCGGTCATGGCGGGAATCGAACACGAGACCCTTAGCTTGGTAGACAGCCATGCTACCGACTGAGCTTTGGTGGCGCAGACCAAAAATATTCCCATACATAATTTTTTAATTAAACTATAAATTTTATTTCAAATAATGAACTTGTCAAACCTTAAACGGTTGATCACCTTACTGATTACCTGTAAACATTCTCCTGCTCTTTTTTAAAACTTGTATTTCACATAAAGTGTGAGATGTGTTGACATTGGCACAGTCTGCAGAGCAACCTGTGTAACCACTCATTTCATTCAGAGGTCAGGGTGTTGCAAAACTTTGTGGGTGTGGTCACCCAGCAGCTAACTTGTGCAAGGTCTGGGGAAGGTGTGTAGGAAGCAACCCACATCTGAGTAACGGTGTTTTTGTATTAATCAAGCGAGATGTTTCGACAACAATGTTTAGGATGTGAAGCGAGTTTTATAGTTGGATGAGCCCAGGTTTAAAACCTGGTGATGCGGCAATAAATAGTTATGATTGGGTTATTTTGAGATAAATCGCTTTAATCTTCAAACTATTCCAGTCTTAAGAACATTAGATTAGTTTTTTCTTTCAAATTTTGGTACAGTACATACAGTATGTACATACAGTACTTATAAAAAAAGTAGTAAAGGTTTAGCCATTAATTTTACCTTTTAAGTTACATTATAACAAATATAATTGGCATTTAGTAAACAATTTTTATTTTCTTTGGTTACAAAATAATTGTGACTTGTGCTATAATTTAAAAAAGTACCAAATAAAAACCTCTTAGGATTATTGTTTTATAAGAATTGAATTAAAGATTTATATAAAAAAAAAGTGAATTCAACCCATTATTGGTATTAATATGTTGTGAATTGTGTGTGTTTGCAGAACACAGTTGAAGTTGGAGACCCTGGAAGATGCAGTAGTCTTGGAGGACTCTAACGATGATGTTCTCCGAGATAAGAGAGGGTGTCCTGCCTATGTGTGTCCAGAGATCCTGCGAAGTCACGCTCATTATTCGGGGCGGGCAGCAGACATGTGGAGTCTAGGGGTGTTGCTCTACACCATGTTGGTAGGAAGGTTCGTATTGCTCAACTCTTTATAGACCTGCATTCAGAGGTCTACATTTACATACATGTTATATACATATGCTTGCATACTAGCCAATTGTTTCAAGTAAAACAGACTTGCTTCTAAGATTAAAATATGCGGCTCGATCCATGATCTGTGCTGCCCGCGGGCGGCCCTTTTAACAAAATAACACGGTTAATATTTTTATAAATTTAGTAGAAATACACCATTTTGGATAATGATATGCAGAAATTAATCATTGTTTGGGCATACCTAGCCTGTGAGGTCGCTTGTTAAATTTGTGCACCAAATATGGGCAATTTTGGGCAGTGTGTGTGAACGTTGTTCTTTTCCTTTATGTAAAAGAACAAATCACTTGAGAGATCATGGCCTAAAAACATGCTTTCATCATAAATTAGGATAGTTACTTCAACATAAGATGTAAAGCCTAATACTTACACCCTTACTTAATTTTATTTAGACTTATAAAAATCATAAGTTTCTTTTTGTAGTAAAAAGGACAGTATTTTAATTTACAATTTGGCCCTTATGATTAAACGAGTTTGACATGCCTGGCCTAAGGTGTCGCTCTCGCAATATACTAGACTGCAGATGCCAAGGATATCATGGTTCATATTCTGTTCGGGAGTACTGAGGCTAGTTTTGTTCTAAAGAAATTTACCATTGTACATACACTTCCTCTAAATTGAATCTTCCTCATCCCTAGCACATTAGTATAATTAGTAAAAGTGTGTATAACCAAATGGGTAGTAAGATGCCGTGTAAAAAATATAATTAAAACAACTAACTTTTGAAGCTGTAAACTAAAGTTATTTAATAAGAAGTTAATATTAAATAAAGTTCACTTGCAAAAAATCCATAGAGTTGTATGCAATTTCGTAAGTTTTTAAGAGGTAACCTAATGAAATTTTAAAAATTGTCAAGAACAACAAATATTTTATTTATTTTTAACTACCATTCCTATAAATAAACAACATTCCACTTTTTTGTGTAACATAGTTTGTTTTACTTTATTAGAAAAACAAATGTACTTAGTATATAAAATAAATTCTATGACTTGATGTACATTTTTTGGGGAGCATTTAACTAAAGAATTTTGAGTCGAAAATATATCAGCATGTGTCCATTATTCATCTTTTAGAATTTTGGGAATTTAAAGGTGCCCACTTGTGTGGTACTCCTCTCCACATTGTTGAGCAATGAAAATACATCAAGTGGGAAAATATGTGATGTAATATTTTCATCTCAAAATCATCTGACAATTCCCTGAAGTATTGCTATAAAGCCATAGATTATCAGGTATTTTTTTAAAAAAATATTTAACTTTTACTAAAATCTTTTGTCTATTTGCAATGATTATATTTGTATTTCTATAGTAGACTTAAAATATTTATAATGATCTTTCTTTTTGTTCAGGTATCCATTCAATGATACCGAGCACGCCAGCCTGTTTGCCAAGATCAGCCGAGGTAACTTCATAATTCCTGACTGTCTGTCTTCGCGAGCCAAATGTCTCATTCGCAGCCTTCTACGGCGAGATCCCAGTAAGCGAGTGTCCGCAGAGGAAGTAATATTACACCCTTGGCTCACTCGAGAGGACTCTGCCCTCGAAACATCTACCTCAGCCCGTTACGACCAGCTCGTCCCCAATTTTCCCACCTGTGGTGGTGTCTGAAGCCCTAGGCTGTGTATATATATGTTAGGTTAACTATTTCTGTTGTTTTGTCACACCACACTGACGGAGTTGCCACCTAAGGATAGTGAAGACTCGCTAAGCCAATGACTGATGTACAACTTATGTTATGTTTTATTGTCATGAAAAGATCTCCTTGAACATTTCCCTGTGAATTAGTTCTTTAAAGTATCACTATTTCTTTGAGAAATTATTTAATTTGACTTTATTTCAAATTATGAAGTAACAATGAATTAAAATAATTTATTGGATTAAAAAAAGTTCACTAGGGCCTATAAAACTTTTAAAATCAAAGGAAGATAAGATTCTAATGTATTTGTATTGTTGATATTTTTGGTTTCTTAAGTTTTTGATTGTAACAGTTTGGGGTGATATCAATTTGTACATTTTCTCGTTAAAGTCTTCAAATTACTTGATGCATGATTGTGCTAACCTATAATGCTCGTTATACTATATTTGGTTTTAAATACATTTAAATGTTCTAATCAAGTCCACTTGAATCTTAAAATTTTGTTATTTATTTAATTATTGCATTGGCTTATAACCCAAATAGGTAGTAAAAAAAAAGTTGCATTCATGAATCAAGCTCAAATTTAATATTCACAATAATTTATTCGTCAAAATTAAAATATTGTTTTATGCCATTTTAATTAAAATCTATTATTTTAATAAGTTTTGGTCAGAGCTTTTTTTTTGTTTGGATGTATTCTCCTGTAGTTTTCTTTGTTAAAATTTTCTTGTTAATGGGTGAATGTTAGTTTATATGGAATATATTGATATTCAATATGAAATATAATGGTAGTTGATATTTAATGAACTCTATTGTCATTAGCCAGTAACAATTGTTTGCTTTATATTAATGCATTTTAAGAAAAATAAATAAATATTTAATGCTTAGCAGGTACTGTATTTAATCTTGGCTATACACTACCATAATAAAGCTAACTATTTTATTATTTTTGCAGATAAACGTTTTAAAGACTTTGGGGAGACTTTGTAAATTTGAATATATTATTGTGTTTGAAACTTGTAGTGTGAATGTATAATTTACAGTAGGGGTGTGCCAAGACCAATTTTTTTTATTCAAAGCCAAATTGAATATACTAGATATTTGAAAACTTTAATCAAACCTCACATCTTTTTATGTTTGAAATTATTTTAGTCATACATTTACCCTAAGTTTATAACTCGTTATTATTCGGCAAATATTTCAAGGGCTACTTGAATTCAAGGATATATCTATAGTTTCGCTCACAATTTTTCCTGAATTTGTGTTTTCTGTGAAAAAAATAAATAGTAATTATAATTTATACATAGCAAACAAAATGATAAAAATAAAATATTTGTAATTAGATTTTTTTTGTTAAAAACTATTGTCTTTAAAGCCAAAAGTTTTTCATTAAATATGACTAATATTGAATTCAAATTTGGAGTTTTCAAAGTTTCGCACACCTCTAATTTGATAATTTGTAATTGATAAAAAAAAACTATTTAAACCATAATAACACAGAGGATCGAAAAACACCTTTAAAATGTTGTAAATTTTTCTCTTGTGCAAAAAGATGTATTTCTATTGTCATCACCAGAACATGTTAAGAAGATATTGAGAAATATTAATCTAAATTAGTGTATTTGTAGACAAAAGTAATGGTTAGATGTGTACAACAATGTCTACAAAGTGGCAACCCTCATGCATGGTCAATGTCTTTGTTGTTTGTGAATAATGTGAACAATCATCGTCAGGAGAAACATCTCCACTTCCTTGCACAGACTTCCAAAAAAGAAAGAAAGAAAAAACAGTGATGGGGCCACTTGTCCCGGGCCTTTACCTAGTTGTTTGCGACCACCGCTGCATTTCATGTTTGATTCTAGTTATAATTTTGTTTCGATTTGAAATTACTTTTAAAATTTTCTGAGCAGTTGCTGAAAGTGTTTTGGATTATTTCACTGAAGAATAAGTTTGTAGACATCTATCGGTTTTACAGCATTGTATTTAGGACCTTTGAAGCTTTAATTTAGCCGGTGATATTGCTTTAATGAAACCATTTTCATATCAAAATTGTGAGCCAATATAATATCTCCAGTTTAGGGGGTTGGTATTTAAATTTGTTATATTTATAAACAGAAGTTAACTAAAATACCTGATAACTAAGTAAAACTGTAATGATTAAATTTATTATTTTCTCATCTCACATTTTTTTAAGGTATGTATTTTAAAAATGATGTTACACTTGATGTTTAGGTTAAATAAATTAGTGTAATGAATAAAACTTGAATGAAGAATGTATTTACAGGTAGTTCTAACTTGTCAGTATATATTTTAAATAATTTATTATATTGAAATATTGTGTGACTTTCTTATGTTGAAAACTTTTGTTAGGAATATTTCTTTTGAATAAAGTTTTATTTCTGAAAGAAAGGTTTTTTTTATTCCAAGACCCATTACATTGTAACAAAGTTTTTTCTTTATAACACCAAAGACTACTAAGTTCAAAAGACTCACCTTCCACTGTGGGAATTAAATTGAATTTAAGTTAATCTGTAAATTGTATGCATATATATAATCAGAACTGTTAAATACCTCAATTAAATTAAACTAAAACCAATTTTCTATTTTTAACCTACCTTCTGTAATTTTTTTGCACCAGAGTGTTTAACTTGCTCTGACTCTGTCCCAAAATGTTGGGATTTTAATTCTTAAGCCTAGATAGAAAAACAAACTTCTCTTTTGATTCCTTCTCTTCTCAAACTATTGTACTCTATTACACCTATTGTTGAATTTTAGGAGATGTTCCTTTATTATTAGAAGATACACATTGAAAAAACACAAACAAAGATAGGCTATGGAACTACACGTTTCTAGAATGATTTGAAATATGTAACTTAGGATATAAAAGATAAAAACCTAAACCTCCCGATAAAAAGTGATGGATAAATACATTTTATCTGGCAGTCATAAGATGCACTTTTAACTTATCTAACAAATAAAAATATCTAATAGCCAGATTAATATTTATCCAAGAGTCATAAGACCAGCCCAGCCCTAAGTCTACCAAGCCGATTGTGGAAAATATATGGCTTGAATAAAGAACTGACCCAGGCCACAGGCTGGAATCAATAATGGATGTAAAAAGTAAAATAAAAATATAGTATGGCCCCTGAAACATCCTACCACTGGCCACCATACCCCTGATAAATCCAACATTATTAGATTCTGAACCACATGTAAATTTGTAAGTTTGACCATTATATGCTTGTCAAAACTGCAATAAAATGTTGATGGTCAAATGACCTTAATAGCAGATATCTTCTGGAATCACAAAAAGTTGGCTATTAGGAAGTGTTAATAATTTGGAAAAATTTAATTTTCTAATTCGTACTGCTTGAACACACTAATCTTTATTAATCTGTATACTGCGGAGTTTTTTCCCCTACAAAAGTCTAATTACTTTTATTGTGCAATATTACATGCAGGATAATTATGCGTAAAACATACATTTCGTACATATTACCTGAACAGTTAGTAGGAGGCTGTGATGTTTTTTTTTGTAGGCCCTACATAGCTACTGTACAGATTTCACAGTACACAGAACATTACACAAACATGATGAAATCTGAACTGTAGGCCTGTACTGTAATGTGCTCATGAGCACAGACTAAATTGGTGGAACATCCCCTACTCCCAACCCCTTTTGACAGCTTAGAAGGTGTGGGGAGGTATGACCTTGAACTACAGTAGTCATTACCACATAGACCGGGTTTAGATTTTTTTTTCAATAGTGGGAAGGAAGGTCTGTTAACTCGGCACACCAGACAGTGACATTCCTGCAGACATAATATTCAAGGTAGGCTAACATAATTGTGGCAGAATACACCTTGAGAAATGTCCAATATAAACTGGAAGAGGGCAACCCTGTGCTCACCGTTTGTGAACGTGTTAATTAGCTGAGTAAGGTTGAGGCCATCATTTGCAGAAATGATGTTCTCTTTCAGTTCCTGGATTGTGCATGGTTTATTGGCATCTTTCCCCTCAACATGCCCATAAGAAAAAGTTTGGAGTCCTTGGTGAACATAGTCGTTTCAAGATTATGCTGTCTTTGAAGAAGCTGGCTACAACCACCATAGTTCTGGACATGTGATAGGTCACCTCGTTTTACTTGAAGTAACCAAGTAACTCAATTACATCCAACTGATAGAATGTGTCGATTTTGCAGTACACGGCTTGAGTTTATTGTTGTTTCAAAAAAGATGGACCCTATTATGCACGTTCGTGACAACGAGCACTACATTCCAATCTTCAGTTCATGTAGTGTTTTTTTCATGAATTGATGTGGATTCACTCTGGCCCATAAGTGTGTATTCTGATAAAAATATTATGCCAAGGATGTCATCCTTTTCAGCCACAAAGGTCTTAAAGAAATTCCTGCACTCTAGCTACTCAATATGAGTAAATCTTTCCTTTCTTTGCCAAGTTGTGGGTGTGAAGGAAATATCTTGGGACAGCCAGTTATTGCGAGGTAGCGGCCCATATGGACATTCACCGTGTCTGTATGCTCCAGTTTTTCACCATCTTCTCTATCCAAATCTTTGAGGGTGCATCAACATTAAATAAATTTATGAAATTTTAGTTTGCAGCCTTGAATGAACCCGGTGTCCAATATGATTTCACCAACAACTCTTTCTGCTCAGTTAGGTGCACGTTGACAGCGCTGAGAATGTCCGTGAACTGAGTTTATCAGGGTGAGGTGAAGGGAAGTTTGTGCCAAGCAGGTGAGACATGCTGGAGCTATGTTCCATTTCAACACATGGCGCCAAGCAGGCAAGACTCATATTTCTGCAAACATTCTGTAGTAAATGTGGGGCCTTCTACAAATAAAACACCCTGTACTATACATATGAACTGACGGTTTCAATTTTGGTCCACTGTTTAGAGATTGATATGTATGAATATGATTTTTTAGAAGTGTTTGTGTCCTTTATTGAGAAAGTTCATTATTGAAAAGTTGTTTCACTGCCCATATTATTTTGCAGGGGAAATTTAATTTGTCCTGCAAAGAAGACTGCCATTCAGAGGTGTACATTACAAAGGGGGATTTCACTGTATCAATCTGTGTAGGCTGGTACACCCAATTAGATATATATTTTGAATACATTAACCCTCACAATTACTTTATTTGATGCACCCTTAGTCATATGAGTTATTGTTAAACAAATTGTTTCTTAACATTTCACTCGTGCTGTTATCACACATAAGACAACTACTACCAATTTTTGTTCATTCCAAAAATGTTAAATTAGATTTATGTTGAACTTGAGTGGAATATGTTTAATAGAACTGTGTGTTTTGAATGAAAATTGTTTAATAATGTGTAAAAATCAATATTTTGTTTCTCTCAAAGGAATAAACGATGGAAAGTCACACCAAGTAATATAGTAAAACGGTTTGTATTTTTTTTATATTAGTAGCCGGGGCAACCAGTAGAGTAATTAGAAGAATTTAAAGAAAAGGTATGATATCACAAATTATTTCTCAAGTTGAGGAAATATAATTGAGTAAAAGCAGATCATCTCAATTATTGTCAACAAAACTTGTGAGATTTAGGCCTACGTATATATTGATTGATCCCAGTTTAGAATCATTTTGTGTGCTGTTATTTTGGAAATTTTCCTTGACTGAAACATTTCATTAGTCTTATTCGATTAAAAAAAATGTGCCAATTATTTTTTTTTGTGCCACTCAAGTTTTTCATGTTTTATAAATTCATTTCAGCTATTGGATTTTTGGAATTCAACAAGAGTTAAAATGAAAATTTAGGGTAAAATTAAGATGAAAGATAGGCATAGATATTTTATGTAGGCCTAATTGTGTTTCTTATAACGATTAAAATTTAAATTAGGAGGGATGCATACTTACCTTGGTGATACTAGAGTAGATTGTTTCAATAAAATACTAAAAAAAAATCCATTTTTAAAGACAAGCTTTCATTGTCACACACAGATTCTTCAGATTAAGAAAGTAGATTGATTAATCAACTTTGCAATCCAACCAACAGCATATTTTGTGTTGAGGGAGAGTGGGAAACCATTTAGAAAAACCAGACTGGGATTGAACCACAATCTCCCCATCATCTGGCAGTCTACAGTCTATTGTGAGAGTAGCGTGTTAGACCATGCGGCCACTGAAGCAGGCTCCCACATACTTGAAGAGAAATATCCTCACACTGGTGTATTTCATTTGAGAATAGCAGTCATAAAGCTTCAAAATATATAAAATAATTACTGTTGATTATCTTAAAAGTGCAACACAACTTTGTAAAAGAAGAAGTTAGGAAGTGGATTTTCACTCTTTTTCCTGATGAGTTCCAATAAAATAAAAACTAGTTCGAAGGATAGGGAGGTAACTATCAATTATTTATCTTTATTTTATCATTTATCTTTTTTAGTTTATCTTTATTTTATTTATTCCTATTACCTGTGCTTTCCTTATAAATAAACAATTAACTTTTTATTAAATGTTGATTTTATTAAAATGACTGTTTGGGGAAAGCTAGATCTATATTTATTACTATCTACAGGATAATAATAATAATTGTGCAGATGTGACCCCACTAAGGTAGGACTGACTGATAAAGGATGTTCACATCCACTGCAGCCGGACATTTATCATTAGCAGACCTATGTATGGGCTAATAATCTCAGGAGGTTTTTGTTTCTACAAGGATATGTTGATACCTTTAACTTCCATCTTGGTGCAAGCCATGTTCTAAAATAAAAAACCTCTTCCTAAATAATGTGATTTGTCTCAGTACTCTCTAAGACTGCATCTTTTTTTTAACCATTGTAAGAACACAGTAGGGAGAACAGTAACCAACAGTTATAACAGTTAATAAAATCTCATATTCACAATTCAAGTCATGTGATTTACAACTGTCCTTTTTTGAGAAACAGTACTAACACTTCAAAAGTAATAAAAATAATATAATAAAATGTTGTCAATAATGAGTGTAAAAAGCTTTCTTACTGTCCTTCCTATTACATTCTTACTATATATAACCAGATTTCCTCTTGGTTACGACTTCACTATCTAACCTAATACATTCAACTACTCAACCCGATTTTCTACTTTCAAATAATAATCAAATAACCAGTTAGTTATGAAACTTTAAAATCAAATGTTTTAAATATGTGTGACATGAAACTATTAAATGCAGAGGAAAATATTTAAATGACACAGGAGATTAAAATTAAATGAAAGAACGCTACTATAAACTTAACAGTGCTAATCTAGTTGCTACAGAGATCAAGGGATTCTTAACATGAGTTAAGAGTAATTTTATTTTTTTTATCGTTCATTATACATATCGTTCTTTAATGTGTTAATTCCTTAATGATCTAAAAATCACAAACATGTCAGGAATACAGTTTTCACATGATTCATGTTTCTTCTAGTTGCCTCACGACTTCCATTCCCTCTGGCTAGTATATAGGCTACCATACATACTTCGATACTTTGTGTGTCCTAACCAAGTTCAACTATTAATATTGTTCCTGATTTTTAAATGTACCTATGAATTATATCATCTTGACTAATGAGAGTCAACAAATCTAGAGTATACTCATTAAGTCTGCCTGCAAGTCACAACAAGTAGATTCATCCCATTGAAAGGACAAACACATATTTCTACAAATCAACTTAAACCCCAGGTGTGTTTTCATATATTTAAAAAATATATATACAAAAAATTATACCAACTCGAAATATTTTCCCCCAAAAACTGATTTATGTGTGTTCTATTACAATATAACCCCACAAACTTATTTTTGAATATAAAACTATAGTAATTAATAAAGTTTTATTTGTTAGCATCAAGCAAGATGAAACATCAAATGGCCTGTATATTCATGTAACACCAAAAGAAAGTACAATTTAACAAAAAAAATTTACCTAAGTTACTAATTTATTTAAAAAAACTGTATATTGATTATATAAAACAGAATTGCAAAGCAACATATAAAATGTTCATGTAGAGTTAAATAAATACAACTTTTATTCAAAGAAACAGTTGTTTTTTCCCCGTTTTTTATAAATGTACCTAAATAAAAACATTCATTGAACTTACTAAAACTTATCTTATGACTCTACTATTAACACATTTTCAAGAAATATAAATGTGTATAGACATTGGCAGTGGAAAGAGTTTGATTAAAACTACACATTTTATTGTAAATAATTATTTATACATATATTACAAATTGGCAGTGTTAGGAGAAGAGATGGTAAGAATTTGTCACTTTTTATGTATCTGATCAACTTTTCATTGATTGTTTGCTTTAATATGCACCTTTAGACAACATATTATTATGCTTAATTAGTACAAAACTTAACTAAATGTGAACACCCATCTAAAAACTGAACCTAAAACTACTTTCTTTCAAGTATAATACGAAAGTACAGATAATGAGTGTAAAACAACTTTAAAATATAAGGCTTAAAATGAAAAAGTGTCCTCAAAATTTAAGATATGATTGCTTAAGTTAAACATTAAAATTAATTTCTGAACATAGTATAGTGGTATAAAACACTATAATATAATAATAATAGTAGTATAGTGCATTATTGCTCTTAGTTAATATTATTATTAGGTGTTTTGTCTTACAACAGGTCCATACTCTTTGTCAGAACCTAGACCACCAGTAATATACCAGACATTAAATTTGTAACTTTAGTGAAAAAATGATAAGAAAATTTGTTTCTTCTTTTGGGAATATGAAAAAAGATTGAGAAATTTTTTTAAACAAATAATCTCTCTAGTTAGTGTAGTGGCTGAAAATTAAAATCTTTGACATGTATGTAAACCATTTATACATATTAGGGCCTAAATATAATTTTGATTGCAAAAAACATTGTTGTGCATTTATAAATGCAGCAATATATATTCTAACAAAGTTTTGTTCCACATATGTGTCTCCACCCAGTATGTGAAATCAGGAGCTGAAATGTTAGCTTGGATTAAATTCACTTATAATATGTTCCCAATGCGAAATTTTGGAACAATCGCACAAAATACCAACTAAATGCTGCTACCCCCATAATTGGTTCTACAAACCTATTCAAAAACAAATTCCAACCAGCTTAATTTTAAATGGCACAAAGGACATTGAAACAAAACAAGAAATACTTCCTCAAAACATATTTTACTTTTACAATTATATAGGTTTTGGACCTTTAAAAAATAAAGTATAATACAGTGTGTGGAATGCAAGACTATGTGGAATGAATTTAAATTTTTTATTTATTTTATTTTGTGATCAACAAAATTGCTTTTAAGTTTAAGTGTATAAAATCCAAATGTAGGCCTATACTACTTAAAATGACTTTATTTTTTAATATCGTTTTGTTACCAATGGTTAAAGCAGAAAACCTTAATTTGATTAATTTTAAATATTTCACTAATCCTGAAAGTCCCTTAACATGATGTATCTGTAATTTACTTAAATATTTATAAACAATTACTTTGTTACATTTAATTAAAATTGGCACTGGGAGAAGAATACATTAAAATTATTCTTAAAACTTTAAAAAAATTACAATATGTTCTAATAACCGGTTTCATTATATTACTTTTTTTATTTGTTTTACACATAGATTTTTTATACATTTAAGTAAAAATGATATAGCACCATTAAATTTTGCAATTGCAAATAAATATATATTAAGAAATTTGCACTTCTAAGTTTAAAATAATCAGAAGTGTAAATTTCTTATTGTTATGATCTAAATCTACCTAACAACAATTCTATTTTTTATGTCTGTATTTACGTTAATACTCATTATATATATTTTCTATGGCCACCACAGCACATCCATAAATTTGAAACAATGTGATTGTTAATCATGCTAAAATAAAATAAAAACATATCTAAAAAAAATGTTAATAAGGAACACTTTCACACTTCTTGTCCATGAACACAATGTGTTAGGATTTGTTCAACTGGTTCCTGCTCGGTGTCTGTTGATTGTGACTTCTGGGCTGATAAAAAAAACCCACAACCATCACATTTCCCACAAGGTAAAATAATCTAGATTAGTAGTGATAGTGGCTATTTAGATTCCTATAAGTCACTTTTTCAAAAATTATTTTTCTTATCAAAAACATAAAATAGCTAACCCTCTTAACAAATAAGATTTACTTTTGTTTCAACACAAATATAGCTTTATTGCATTTTTATGATATTAGAATCATATTAAAAGCTTACTTTTTGGAAATCATTAACCTTGATCTTATAAGACACATGCTATTAAATGTTTCAACAATTAATAAGCAAATATCATATCAGTCTTTTTTTTGTTAAATATGTTTTTGAAACCAGAGATAAATATTTTTAGTTGAAAATAATAAAATTGATACATTAAGAAAATTGCTTGGATGTGTAATTTAACAAGTAACTTTTTAACACATATCAATACCTTTTACCTTGTTTAAATATCCATAATACCAATACTTTCATCTTATATTAAACCCCGCAGAAAATGTAATGTCATCATTCAACTGAAATGTACACTGAACAAGCAGTAAATTGATTAACATTTTCATTCAAGTGTGTATTTCCTACCTTTAAATAAATGTAACCTGTTGTTTACCACAAGATAGCATTTGAACATAGCTTGTGGCAATACAGTCCATTGCACAACTAATGGTTGAGTGATAATGTTACTTCGTCAAGCTAATGAGGCAGAATTAAACTTGGAATATCAGTTCAACTATGGTCAAATAGTCTCTAACCGATCTTAACAGCAACTGATACTCTTTAAGTGTGAATTTGACAAACTAACCTAAAGAGGAATAGCAGTATATGCATGGTAAAACTTGGGTAGCATCACAATATAATGTGTTTTTGTTCTAAGTAGGTTATACTAATTTTGTTGAACGCTATGATCTTTATTGATCATAAGAATCACAGTCGTAACAAAGCGACATTTTATTATAGTTGCTCACACGTGCTTTGTTCAGATCTACATTTCAGCCCAACATTTGCGAGAGTTTGTCTTGCCCAGAAAGCAACGACAGCAGCTTATTTTTTTGATTTTTGTTGACCTATGTGCGGCTTTACTTTAAAAAAAAAACACCGCTTGTGCAGCATGTCTCTACGTGTTCTTGATGCACACTTGACATCTGCTGACACGTCCTCTTAAACTTCCACTCTTGAGTGTTTCACTCTGCGGCGCTCTGAACTGGTTCTCTTCTTCGATGGTCGCCAGCCAGAAACTGAATTTGTTGGCAAAATAGTGGCATGTTCCCCGCGCACCGTTGCATTCGATAAATGGTGTGGCACGGAAGTCTTCGAGACAGGATCCGGGGCTGGCGAGAGACTGGCCACCTCCTTCAGCACCAGCTGCCGTATGCTGAGAAATACAAATTGCGATTGTACAATTCTGCCTTACAATGAACAAGTTGGAGATGTTCTAATTTATTTATATGTGGTCAATCATATCAAACTTATTTATGACATAAATTTTCAGTATGACATTAATCTAAAGGTAAATGTATAACAATTATAGATGCATCGCTTGTTACCATGACGAAGCTGTATCCAATCCAGAGTCCTGACCAGCTATTAGGACACTCTGGAACATTGAGGCCTTGACTGTGCACAGCAATTACATTTGCCGGGGCTTCACACACGACACATCTAATTCACAAACAACCAGTAAAATTTTGAGTATTAATATAGTGTAACAATTAAGATAAATTATTTTGCTGATAAACATAACAAATAGTTTTTCTAAATTTAAATTTGCAAGTTTAAAATTTATAGTCTTTTTAGTGGTTGATATAAAAAAAAGTACACAATATTTAAAAATTCGACTGTCACATTTTCATAAAGAACATTATGTTGAAAATAAAAATTGAATGCTTTTGTAGCTAAAATGCTTGACAAGATGGACTATTTGTCTCGTAATAATTTTAATAAGAGACAAGACAAAACCATGCCCTAATTTACCTTGATATGTATTGTCTAATATTATTCTCCTCCACTGGCATCATGGGTATTGAGGCTGTTGTTGAAAGCCAGTAGGACTTGTCATTACGGCTAGCATAGTTGCACACATTGTTGAAATCACAAAACAAGAAGGGCATTGTGCTGAATTTCCTAATGCAGGATCCAGCAAAACCTTAACACAAGATAATAAATTATAATGCTGTAAAATAAATAAATCAGTTATTAGAACAACTCAAAGGTTGTAATTTTGCTATTAACATGTTTTTCCATGGTTGAATGTGATACAGTCCACTTTTCATAGGAAGAGCCTTATCAGACAGCTGGGAAAGCTACTGAATCTACTTTAATCTACTTTCACATATTCATACATAAGACCATATGTCACATTTGATAGATAGAATCAATACCTATTAAATAATATTGATAGTATAGTAAAATATTATCAATTTTGGACAACAGACTCTCGGTTATCTGAGGTGAAAAGGTAAAAAATTAGTCTGAATAAACACAAAAATGCATTTTGCCTCAAAAGTAAACACTGAATAAGTAGCCTGACTAACATTAAGTAAATTCATAGCATAAGCAAATGTTGTCACTTCTGTTCAAAAAACATTTTCTCACAATTTTGTGAGTTTTATTTTCTATTATTATGCACAGACAGTCAATTGCAAAATTATATTTATATTTTATGTTTCATTTTTCATTCAGACGTTCAGTTTTACTGCCTGGTTAATGCGACCCCAGATAATCGAGAGTCTACTGTATGTGTAATTTTTTTTACATTTAATGCACATTTGAGGTAGACATAATTTAGAAGTTTGTTATTGTCTACTTCAATAAGATAACAAACTGAGTAATATTGTAAGCTAAAAATAACACACATGACTGGTTACAAAACAATTATAGTTGTAGACACATAAGATATTTAAAGACTACACCACAAGCTCTAGTATTATTATTATTATTATTAATACTACTATAATATGAAACAACATTTTTGTAGCAAAGCTTTAGAATTCCGTTGTGTTCTATTATTAACATCCCAATCTCTAAATTTATTTAAAACCTAGTGTGCAAACGAGAGATTATTTTTAAATTGTATTTACCCAAATCTTGATGATGTGCCTTCTCATTGCCCTCTATGTACAAGAGACTGTATCCGTCCCAAAGTTTGACATGTCCAGGTTCGCATTGAGGCACCACCACACCCTGGCTGTGTTTGACCAGTAGTATTCCTGTCAGATAGTCTGGCTGACTGTCACAGGGAGCCCCAGGTTCACCAGACGGTCCGTCGTCACCTCGGATACCCTGAAAGTTGTAAGTTCCTAGCATTCCTTTTCACACAAACCATGTGTAATTGTCCACAAATTGATCTCTGCATGTGTATGCGAAGTTTTTATTATATTATAAAATAAAATTTAGTACCTGATAGCTTATAATCCTATCTATTATATATTCTGTCAACATCTCTTTTTCTCAACTAATACAAAGCCTACAACGATGAATAAGGTATCAGTGGATAGGATTTTTTTACCGACTTCTGACACAGCATACCCAGTTTTAGTTAAAGCACATTGTTTGTTTAAAATCCAAGTTAAAAGAAAAATCTAAATTCAAGTTGATTGTATTCTGACATAAAATATTGTATACAAAGAGGTGTTGTAAATTGTAAATACATTCACATTAATAAACTCTCTTTGTTATTTTGTGTATACAATTCGCTGAATATTTAATTTAAACAACCCAACTAAAGTCTATATTTGGTGGCCGCATGGTCTAACGCACTACCCTTACAGTAGACTAGACTGCTGATGATGGAAAGATTGAGTTTCAAATCTCAGTCAAGTGTACTGAGGGTGGTTTTCCAAAATGTTTTTCACTCTCCCTCCACAAATGCGGGTACACTTTCTATAAATATTTATTTCCTAATTCCTAAAAGCATTGGCAAAATTAGTACCTAAGCGTATAACCCGTGCTCTCTCTCTCGCTTTCTACATATATATCAGTGGGTGTGTGCATGCGCGTGCACACACACACACACACACACAAACTTTAGTTTATTTATGGCATAATTTGAGCAACATAAATAGCAACTAAACCAAGATCAGTCACATAGGCTGGATTCTGAAGTGTAGGAGTAGTGGGGGGCAGGAGGGTGTTTGAGAGGCGCAAAGCTTCAGGATCTTTTGGATTTTTTTTCATCATTGGATAGCTCTAAAATCATTTAATGGTTTTCATGTTCTATTAAAGGGTGATTGATGGGGATAATTTAAGCAACATGAAATATTTTGTATGTTTACATTGGTCAGATATACTTATATATGGACTATGATTACTTAATTATATTTTTTCGTTATGTCGTGATATTGTTACATGTTTAATTTTATGTGAATTGAAAACAAAATGAGAAAATAACTAAACAAGAAACAAAACTAATTTTATGATTAAATTTGAACAATCAAGGAATCGTAAGAACGGTTTTCATTGCTTATATATTTTATAAAACACCCAATAAATATATTTTAAGATTATAAATATTAAAAATACTGTCAACTTCCAAGGTCTAGACAACAGTTGGATATAATTGCAAATATTTCCACTAAATCTTCATATATGAGCTTCAACACAACACCTTTTTCCACAATAGTGAGAAGAGGAGAATTTAGTTTTGATTACATCATTTCTGTTCACAGCATTTATTTTATTTATTTTTATAAATGATGTATATTGCAAATATTTTGTTCTTAGGGTATCCCCAAACCAAGATAGAAAGGGCCACCTAGACTTCTGTGGATTCACTACTGTGCAACTAAATAGGTTTTAAATTACTAATATAATAATATAAAAGGCATAACCTTAGTCTACCTTATTGTAAAACTTGCAACACAAAAACAAGCTAGCATCTCACTTTTTGGATACAATTTTAACACTATTATATCATACTTGTTTACTGGTTATAAGAACATATTTTTAAAATTAAAGGTGTCACTTGTTTATTACCACTTTTTTATTTTACTTGCAGCCTATTAAGTTTACAGTATTATGCAGATTGGCTCTCTAGCTGAATAAGGTGGGATCACACTGAGTTTAGTTAAATACAACACTTTAATCTTTAAAAGTAAAAGTGAGTCAGAAGACTGACATCAAATTTATCTTGTCAAGTTAGGTAAAGTTGGTATATTCAAATGTCAACTTGAGATACTTGATACCAATATATAAAAATATTCTCACCTGCAACCCTGCGATACCATCCAGTCCCATCTCTCCTCTCGGTCCGGCGGGGCCTACGAGACCTCTCAAACCATCAAGACCCGGCCTTCCAGGTTCTCCCTTGACGCCGGGTATACCTGGTGTTCCGTCCAGCCCGGGGCTACCACGATCACCGGGAAGACCTGGCACACCTACAAGCAACACACCCAAGTGTTTGAATGGCAACAAGTTGGTCAATTAGTGCAATTTAACAAACAATCACTACACAGTTATAAAACAGGGGCCTGAACCCTTTGATCGACCGAGAGAATGGTTGCGGTGAGGACTAAAGCTCCTCCTAGTCTAAGACTTGTCACAAAGACTTGCCTATATAATAGCCATAAGTGTTCAACTGACCTGGCAATCCTCTTTCTCCCTTTGGTCCTGGTAGACTGAGTCCGGTTTCTCCCTTGTCACCCTTGGATCCGTCTGACCCTCTCTCCCCAACCAACCCATCAACTCCAGGATAGCCCTTCTCTCCTCGAGCTCCAGGAATTCCAGGTGATCCTGGGCCTCCGTCGTAGCCTCGGTCACCCTTGATTCCAGGTGTACCAGGAAGACCAGATATACCTGCCAACATAACATATGAAATATAGAGGGAGTGGATTGTTGAAATAATTTAACATGTACCATTATCTGTTTCTATTTTAACAAACAACTTTTTAACCAAAAGTTTATGCAGTTGTGCATACTCCACATATAAAGTGCAGTTATAATCTAAAGCAGCATAGCTTCTCAACTGAACTACATCTTATCACAAAGAAGAGGCTGTTTTGTTTTCTTAAACCATAATACCCAGTATTCATTTCTGTTTCAAAGGAAATCTAAATACAATTTAAAGCTTGCCAGATGGATGTAATTGGTTCACACGAACTTGGGCTTTCTTTGACATTCCAAAACTTAAGTTGTTCCATCCATCCACCATGCAAATATATTTTTGTAAATCTTATGAGTAAAGTTAAATTAAATCAACCTGTCAGTTTGACAAGACGTATTCACAAAGCAGACGAATACTGAGTTGTTTTTGTTTTTAAGAAACTTTTCAACTGCCAAAAAATATTTAGCATGTGCGAATCCATCATTTTCAATTTTGAATCAAATCCGAATATTCCGATATTAATAAGACTCAATTTTTTTTTTAATCAAATTCAAATTTTACTAAGATTCAGATTTGTATTCAAAATTTCAAAGGTTCACACAAGCTTAAAAAATACTTAAATTACTTTGAATGGACTATGTTTAGAGGTTTCTATTTGTTAACCAATATTTTCAATTAATTGAGATAATGTATGTAATATTATTAGACTTTCTCACTAATAATAATGATGATGCTGATGATGGTGGTGGTGATGGTGGTGATGGTGGTGGTGATGGTGGTGGTGATGATGATGAATATGGTGGTGGTGATGAAGATGATGGTGATGATGGTGGTGATGATGGTGAGGGTGGTGATTATGATGGTGGTGATGGATAGTGGTGATGATGATGATGGTGGGGGTGGTGGTAGTGGTAGTGATGATGGTGGTGGTGATGATGGTGATGATGATGATGATTATGATAATGGTACCTTGAGGTCCAGGTTCTCCTTTTTGACCAGGGGCTCCATACAGCCCAGGGGGTCCTGTGTCTCCCTTAAGTCCTGGTTGTCCTGGCGCTCCATCCAGACCTTGCACACCTGGAGTGCCATCAAACCCGGGAGAGCCCGGAAATCCCTCCGGTCCCTGATCACCCTTCGCACCGGGCAGACCCACTGGGCCTGGTAAGCCTGGGCTCCCTTGCTTGCCGGGCAGACCTGGGAAACCCGACTCGCCTGGACACAAGTAAGAAGTATTCACAACAGTCCCAACTTATATATTTCAATGGAACATGGTTCATGTCAAACATGGAACCAAACCATTAATAAACCTAAAAAATAATATGTCTTAAATCTTTGTAATTTATTTACAGATAATGATATTATAATCATGTTTTTTAAGATTCAAATTCAAAATTCAGGATTTTCAGGTAAAATGAAGTATAAAAAAAGTGCTGCGCCTTTCTACCTGTTCAGGCTATAAGCATATTGTGTACTAATTTTTTTATGAGTTATGGATGAGAAAGGTTGAATTCAGAGGACGTGTACCCACATTTGCATGGAGGGAAAGTGGTAAACCATATGCTTAGTTGTATTCGAAATAAAGTGATTGAGTTATCTATATAAAACACAATATTTAATTGCGGGGCAGCAAAAATAGATCTAATTTATATGTAGTGATTTATTATATACACATATACCAGTGTAATCATGGCAGTAATTTACTCAATATTTACAATATTATTAATTTATTATTTTTATAAACTTTCAATCACACCCAAGTCAATAGGATTTTTGGAAATCTTACCCTTTTGTCCGGGAAATCCTGGTGTTCCATCTCTGCCATTCTTGCCCATAAGTCCTGGCAAACCTTTCTCACCCTTTACAGTAAGACCAGGTGGTCCTACGATTCCTGATGGGCCTTCGTCACCTAGTTTTCACATAAATCAGGTAAATCGTTTTTATCTGATTCTACTAAAATGAATATGTTCATAATTTTATGGATTATTATCAAATTTCAACAAAAACACAATTCTGGCAGACCATCTATCAGTTTAGGTTTGAATACAAACTTTGAATTTAAAAATTAAATGAATCCGTGATAGAATCTAAACATTATTTCAAATTTGTATTTGAATAACAAATTAAGTTTTAGATAAAATGAAATATTAAATTGTCCTGGAGAAAGACAATTCAGAAATATGAGTTTCAAATAATGTTTTGCACCAAGAAATTAAAGAAGTAGTTTTGTACCTTTAGGTCCAAGAGAACCAATTGGTCCGTTGAGCCCTCTGGGTCCTGAGGGTCCAGGTACACCCTTCTCTCCATCTCGTCCAGGCAGCCCATCGTACCCTCGCTCTCCTTTCAGACCTGGTTGGCCCAACAATCCTGGTTGGCCTGGCTCACCCTTGTCACCTTTCACGTCCACAATGGGGCCCGGTGCTCCACGATCACCTTTACCACCCTGCAGGCCAGGGAAACCCACCGGGCCAGGCAAGCCTGCCGACCATACAAATCAACATCAGTGCACCATGATTTTAGTTGGTATTAGGAACTAAAAAAAACTATAACCACTTCTTCTGGCAGTCATTGTTTAGCCATGAAGACTGCAAACACATGCCTATTTACTAAACATATTTGTAAATGGAAAAAAGTAACCAATTCATCCATTCACACCATAGCAATAGCATTTTAAATCATAACAATTTACAAGGCATTCTAAAAGGAACTTTAATTTATTACCTGTCAATCCTAAGTCTCCCTTAGTTCCATCAAAACCATCTCTTCCTGGGAATCCGGTGTCTCCTTTAGGTCCTGGGAATCCTTCAGGACCCTGTAAACCAGGCTCTCCCTTCTGTCCCGGTAGTCCATCTAGTCCTGGTAAGCCAGGAGCACCAAATGGCCCAGGAGGACCCTAGAAAAAAATATATCAGTAAAATCAATGAATTTTGAAATCTGATTAATGCCAATAATTATTATTCACAGGGTTCATTGTGTCATACTTTGGTACTTGAACCGATATCATGACAAATATTTACTAAAGCCTGATTTTCATATTAACCCTGTTATATGAAAACTAGAAACTCATGATGCCATGATGGCGAGAAAAAAAATTGCATTTACATTCTTAGTCAATTTAGTTGATAATGTAAAGAGAAATTACACAGTAATACAAAAGGAAGTATTATTGGAATGATTTGATAACTTTTAAAATGAACTTTGAACAATCTGAAAGCCAGTATAATCGAGAAGTGAAGTGTATGGAAATTAGAACAACAAAAGACTCAAATAAAGGACAATAAATCAGTAAGATATAGTTTTAAAATGCCAAGTTTTAATGGCTTTCAATCAATGTCCTATAAAAATCAAGGTCCAGATAATTTGTGCAGTTCCTTCACGATCAAAATGAAACACTTGCTTGATCATCAATATTGATGTTTAATAGAATCTGTACTGTTACTTGATTAACAATATTGATTCTTAACAAAAGTAATTTATATCATACATAACATTAAACTATTGCGTCTAGGGTGAACTCAGATTACTTACAATATCTCCTTTAATCCCTGAGTAGCCATCCAGTCCTTTGTCCCCCTTGGCACCTGGGATACCAGGTATCCCATCAAGCCCAGATGTACCGGGCTCTCCCTTAGAACCTGGAAAACCTGGCCGTCCAACTCCAGGAAGTCCTGCATCTCCCTTTGGACCAGGTCGACCATCGAGTCCGGGAAAGCCTTCTGGTCCTCGTAGTCCTGACAAGCCTGGCTCACCTTTCTGACCTTTCTCTGAGACCAGACCTGGCTCCCCTTTTCGTCCCTACACATTGAGACAGAGAAGAAAATAGATCCAAATTTAAACTAAACGGGTTTTTATTATGTGTTGATACCAAAGATATAATGTAAATGTCAAAGTTTTTTTCAATTTAGTTGTCTTCCGTATTTTGTGCTTTTGAATGTATATACATCACTATTTTGGGAACTTACTGACAATCCCTGTGGACCAGGCTCTCCCTTAGGTCCAATAAGTCCGGGAGGTCCAGATGGTCCTGGCAGCCCAGGGAAGCCCAGGTCCCCTTTCTCTCCCAAAGGTCCTGGTAAGCCGGGAATTCCATCCAGTCCCTGTTCGCCAGGGAAACCTTGAAGTCCCTTCTCTCCCTTTTCACCCGCAGGGCCAGGGAAACCATCAATACCAGGCGCACCCAGAGCTCCTGGGAACAGTCAGTCAATTAATTAACTTGCTACAACTCTGCATTAGTTAAAATGACTTACTTTAAATATTTGTTGGTCCAATGAAGATTTATTGTATTTATGTGTGGGTGGGGGAGTGGGAGGGGGATTTTATGAGATTAGGAAAGGAGGAGGTATGGATTATCCTTTTATGTTTATGATGGGTTAAATGGTTAAGTACAGCTATAGTCACATATAAATACCATATTCTTCAAATTGAAAAATGACACCTTGACGTGGGAACTGAACACGAGATGTTTAGGTTGGTATATCAATGCTCTTACCACTGAGCTATGCAAGAGTTGTCCCTTTAATTCTTCACTCATAAATTTAAGGCAGAGTCTGTGATGTGGGTGCGGAAATTGTCGGCTACATATGATAGATCAATTAAGATCATGAGCTATTACTTGAGTTCCTAATTGAGCTGTGAGGAATTTTAGAAATGATTGTAAACTTAAAGTTTCAAGTTCAACACCTTATCACATAATTTTAATATTAAAGACTGACCTGGTTGTCCACGAGGTCCAGGATAGCCTTTAGCTCCATCAGCCCCAGGCACGCCAGTGTCCCCCTTTTGACCAGGGAAGCCAGGAAGTCCGGGACGGCCCGATTCGCCGGGCACACCAATTTCACCTGGAACAACAAAACACAAACTCATGGAAACAGTATTTTATTTATATTTTATTTTGTTTCTGTTTCTATTTAGTTAAACTAGTGCTTTACTATTTACTAATTTTAAAAACAAGTATACACAATTTACACATCTTGAGTACTACCGATCAAGTAGCCTAGTCAAACAGCTTTTCCAGCTCACAGATATATTCTTTGGGCTAAGGAAAATGTATTTTATCATTCCCATTCTATTGTTTTTGAACTTGTACAGCAATATCAAATAGATAACACAATGCTGGCATTACTCAGGACTGCAATAAAAAATTTAGGAATAGTAAAAACAAACTTTATTTCTCTATGATAATAATTCACACTTAAGTGTTTTATGTTCACTGATAGAGAGGTGTGAAGGTCACCTTTTAAATGCACTATGAAGTAGAATTAAATCTTGAAACATGTGAAGCAAAACCGAAATCAAAGATAAGGTTTTTATTGTTGTTGTCACATAACACCACTTTTGATTTTAAAATTATTTATTAAGTTAATTTAGGTAAACAGAAGGTCTTGGAGGAAAAAAACAGAACACACAATATTGATTTATACTATCTGAATTTATCCATGCCTATGCTATGGATGTCATTAGTTGGTGTTAAAATACTATAAAATATCTGTTATAAAAATCATTACATGTTGAAGTATGTCATATTTGGTGAAATATTTCAAATATGTTCATAATACATGTATATCAAAATTTTCTTCTTTCATCGAAATATTTCAAAGGTGCGAAAGTCAATGGGAGTGTTAAAGTTGAATCAAAGTATATTTGACTTAATACTTTGACATTTCAAAGTATCACACATTACCCACTTATGTTTATTTTTAGGATTTACCGTGCTCGCTTTGATAACTAAGATAGGCAAATTTACACTCAAAATTCCTTATGAACACAGACAATTTGTTAACTAAGATACAGTATAAAAAATTAAGAAAATAACTAAGAAATGCCTGTTTTGCGACTGTGTATATGTTATAAACAGGTTCAAACTTTAGTTGACTGTATAAACATAAACATGAAACACAAAATAGCGTAATGAAGTGTACCTTTCAGTCCATCCAGCCCTGGCTGCCCTGGTATTCCAGAAAGGCCAGGCGGCCCCAAAGGTCCTGGTTCACCCTTCTGTCCTGATTGTCCTGGGAGCCCGTCAAGTCCAGGGGATCCCCTGTCGCCCTTCTCGCCAGGGAATCCAGGCAGACCTGAAACAACAGCCATAAACTTTCTGAATAAAAATATCCCAAAATGTATTAAACAATCGCTGATGTATTTATTTCGCAGAAAACTTACATTTTAAATGTAGTCATCAATCTAGGATGGAAGAACAGTTTAATTAATTTCAAAAATATATTGGTTCTTAAGAAAAATATATAATTCATGAGAGTCAAATCTCCTGAAAATGGACATATTTCTATTACCAAAGACAGAATAATATGACAATAGTTATTTCTAATTTTTTTTAGCATATTCCCTAAACTCAAAATCACCTGCATTTCCTGGTATGCCATATTTGCCCGATGGTCCAGGCAAGCCCTTTTCTCCTTGGTCTCCATAAGGTCCCTGTGGGCCAGGGGGGCCAACTCCAGGGATACCCGATTCTCCTTTTGTTCCTGGTTGTTCAAACAAAGGATATATTAGGGGTGATAATCTTAAAAAATAACACTTGGTTTTCAGTCTCATTCCTGGGTCCAGGTATACTTATGTAATTTGTATGAAATTATTTCAAATCAAGATGATAAATTATTTAACTATATTGTGCTAATTTTAACAAAAAATAATTTTAATTCATTATACCTACACTATTATTAGTAGGTTATTAAATAAATAACTAAGATCTTTACCTGATGGAGCATCCATTTTTGGGATAAGCTGCTCAGAAACCAAAACATTTGGTTAATTTAAATATTGTGTTACTATCTAAACACAATTATATTTTCTCATATAATAAATATAGCTTTTCTAAAAACACTAATCGATTATGATCAGCAAAGAAATATATATACACAAGGTAGTATTAACAAGTTAAACAGTTGCTTTCATAGAATCAATGGTAAGTAGGCCTAACATATACATTTTTATAAAAATTATGCATGGTGCTATTTCACCAGAAGGAAGGATACAAAAATTGTTAATAATACATGAAAATAATATCTTACCCATAATTTGTGTTTTCATATAAAACAATTTGAGTTTGAAATGTACTTAAATTTTGTAGAGCAAAATATGTTTTCAAGTATAACTAGTCTAAATATACATTATCTGCAGTTTGAAAAACGTTTATACAATATAGTGAATATACCGTACTAATATTGTAGAACAGCTACTTTAACTCTCTCCTCATGCAAATGCAGGTACATTTCCTCTAAATTCAACCTTCCTCATCTTTAGCTCATTAGCATAATTAGTTCATATATGTATAGCCTGAACAGATAGTAAGACGCGCTGCTAAAAAAATACAGTAGTATCACCGTTTTCCTATGGTTATAAATGAGTTGGAGTGAATCTAGAAACTCTTTAAACTGTCAGAAAAGGTTGTTCAAACAGCGGATCATACATAAACACTGTACTTTGTCATATGTTATAGACTTCTTTTACAGGTGACCTGGCGGTCTACGAGCAAGGTGTCAGACTTCTGTGTTGGGGGTCCAGGGTTCAATCCTCGGTCCCGGCAAAGATTTATCTGATTGCCAAACCCTTCCTTCACTTCTGACAAGACGTGTATTATTCACAACTTGTGAATGTGTGGGATACCAGACCTCCACTGTGGTTCGGATTCCACGTTAAACTGTAGGTCCTCCATTTAATCTCACAATCACCCTAACATTACACATTAGGGTAAGTGCGTACAACCACCAGGTAATAAGATGTGGTGCTAATAATAATAATAATAATAATAATAATATGGACTCCTTTTGAAATGCTGTGTCCTTGATGGATATTTTTGAGAAAAATGTATATCTTTTATTTGTTGTATAGTAATTGGCATATTTGGAAGAAGGTAGAGGAAAGGTGTATATAAACATATAAAAGGAATTAACATAAAATGGCTTTTACAATTAAAAGAAGAACGCAGTTCACACGATACATTGCCGCCACTGGAGGAAGAGGTAATGGTTGTCTCCTGAAGAAAATTGATTGTTACCGCCCAATCCCCTGACCTAAGTTTCATTTGAAACTCATCGGGGAGGGGTGTGAAATGCGCAATGCAACTTATTAAAAGAGGAAACCAAAAAACACAAAAGGTAAAAAAAGGAAATGGATAAGATTATTTGATAACCAAGCATGGTAGTGGAGGGTAAGGCATACACCCACCTTTAGTTGTAAGTCCTGGTAATCCTCTAGTGCCATCTCGACCTGGTTCGCCAGGAAAACCCATAGGTCCAGCATCTCCCTTATCACCACGTGGGCCCGGTAAACCTCTAGGCCCCACAGGGCCTGGGACTCCAGAGGGACCAAATTCACCTGGCTCTCCCTAGGAACACAGATACATATTTTTAGCCAATGCCAATTTGATTAATGTTTTCAAAGAGGTAACTCAAGAATTGCAATACTTTTAAAAAGTGCTGTAAAGAATAGGTTCTAACTTTGAAATCTTGATATTTTCTAATCTACTTATAATTCTGTGAAAGAACACCAAACTTACTCTAAGTCCTTGTAATCCCTTATCTCCGACAGGTCCATTGCGGCCTGGGGGCCCGGGTTCACCCTTTTCTCCTTGAGCTCCACGGTCCCCTTTGAATCCCGCCGTTAAGTTGGCCGGTGGGCAGTATCCAGGTTCACCCTTCAGTCCATATAGACCTGGTGTCCCCTTGTCTCCTTTTTCTCCCGGTCGTCCTGATAAACCTTGTTCACCCTTGATGCTCACTCCCTTGGTACCCTCCTGTCCGGGATAGCCCGGTTCTCCTGGGCTGCCGTCTTGTCCAGGGAACCCACGGTCACCCTACAATTCAACACATCACTTCAGCTTTTATTTGAAATAGTAACAATGTTAGGGATTGTTAGACTGTATTTGAATGTATTTATTTTTACACATATTAATACAATTTTTTAAATATTTTTCATGTAATTTATTTATAATTAGTCTAACAGGGTTGCCACTATATTCCTACTAATAAATTCCATGTGTTTTCCAGAAGGAATTCCCATTTTTACAGATTGCTTGGATTGAAAAAAAAAAGTAATAAAATTTTATGTTTTCATCAAACTGACTAAGTGTGAAGTCGTGTAACTTATTTTTAAAACAGGATGATTTAAGATTGATGGGGAAATACATCTTCTCTCGCTTCACAATACTTGTTTAAGCGGCACACATTTCGATCAGTGTGCTTAATTCTTCAGTTCACTTTTTTGTCCATCCAAAGGACTATTTATAGCTTTCAGTTAAATCTCTCCCACAGTAACAAATATGCCAGTATTTTTACTAGATTTTACAAAGCTTCCTGTGTTTTCCAAGTCCTTACCCCACCCCCTTTCCCACCTCCCACCCACACACACAAAACATAAAATATATATATATATATCTGGCTTTCCTGGTTTTCTAGTTGCTTGGCAAGCTTGTCTAAATACCTAGTATGTTAGGAGTAATGTTAAATTCTGTAACCAAAGTGTATTTTTCAACTCTATGTGAACATACATGTGCGCTCACACAACCACCAAAACACAAAATTCTGGTTTTCCTTTTGCTATACAAAGATCAAAGGCCAATTAACTCAGTGATTCCCAAACTCTCTTATTTGTACCCCAAGAGGCCTGTGGAGGATTTAAATTATTTAAGCAATGCAACACTGATTTTTATTACTTATAAAATATGTTTTAATAAAAGTACAATAAATCTGATAGATTACATGGATTTTGATGTTGCTTATACTTGAAACAATATTAAATATAAGTTGGATTTTTTTTTTTAGCTGGAAGGAGTAGATTGGTTAAACTATAGCCCTGAAAAAGATACATGACTGGCCGCATTTGGGAAACATTGATATAAATAATTGTTGCCTGGTGAATATGTAACATAATAATAAGAACAAATTTATAACTTTTTATGCAAGCAGTGTAAAATTTAAGGGGGGGCAATTGTGGTGCTTGCTCCGAGACCCCCACAAAACCCCACAAGAAAGAAAACATACTCTTACTAACATGTTTGCTGCAAAGAAAGCATGGAATGTGAGTATGTTATGAGTGTTTATATGAAGTATTTATGTATATAGCCTTTTTCTTTTTACATTGTTATTATTAAATGTGTGTAAAATCAAACATTTGCTTGGTTTTTTTTACCTTTACTCAGACATACCATGATGTAACTTACATGGATTTATGAAGAACTCCACACTTTATGCCTCCCCGAGGGCCCCACATATGTAAATCTAGGATTACATGAAAGTAAATCTGTTTTTTGATGTTTTAACTAAAATTAATAGAACTATACATTTAATAAATCAAAAGGCAACTAAAAACATATTGATAAATTAAAAAGTTTAATCTAAATACTTTTTCTTTAGTTTTAATTATTTTAACTACATTTGTTTTTCTCAGGGGGAAGCTTTTACTGACGCTGTTTATTCATTAGTACTTACACTATCACCCTTTGCACCTGGGAATCCTGGCATGCCATCTCTTCCGGACGGTCCGGGAGGTCCAGGAGGGCCAAGAGGCCCACTACGGCCTGGCTCACCACGAGACCCTTTGTCTCCAGGGGGACCTCGTACCAAGCTATCCGGGACATATGCAGAGTCACCTTTGCTTCCTTGAAGTCCAGGCGCACCTGATTCTCCATCACGACCCTGTTGTTTTTAGGAGAGATTAGTTCAATTTAGAAAATAAAAGATAAATTAACCATAGTTGAAGATACAAATAAAAATGGCTAATGGAGATATATATATATATATATATCCACTGGCCATTTTTATTTATATCTTCATATATATNACCATATTACATCCTTATTTATTAATTAAATGCAGTAATCATATATATATATATATATATATATATATGATTACTGCATTTAATTAATAAATAAGGATGTAATATGGTATTTAAGTGACTATAGGGTGATTTACATGGTGCTGATTTTGATCATATTCGCTGGCTTCTTTTGATGCAACCTTCATGCTTTCCCTGGGCGAATATCTGACTGCAAAATTTGCTAGCTGATAAACGTTTACACAATGCTTCTAAAGAGTGGAAAGTCACCAGTGTTTAGCCATTCTTGAGTGTCATGGCATCAAAAAAATCTCACCTCGGACGTGAGTCTCAACAAGGTTTGTAGCAAGCTGCCAGTCTCGCACATGAGCATTAAGGCAGACCCATTCGCTGGTCGCTCTTAAAAGCACTGATACGCCGCTTCTTTTGACACTGCTGGTAAAAGCAGCTAGTTATTTGCTTTGCGGGAGCGTTAAAGTTGAACATTTTTGACTTCTCAGCTAGCGTCTTTTATTCGCTACATTTTCAATATTGTGACACGAGAGAATAAAAGAATTTAGAATCTTTAACCAGTGAATTCGCCAGCTTATAAAGAAGCTTATTCAAAGCAAATAAAAGCAGCACCGTGTAAATCACCCTTACTTAAACAGTTAAGATAAAATATGGATTGTGTACAATATGTGCACCAACATTAATCTTGACAGAGGGAGTCAGAACTTAATAAGACAAGGCCTAGAAGATAAAATATTGTGTTATGTTGAACTCACAGGCACTCCCGGTGGTCCTGTTGATCCTGGCAGCCCATCCTCTCCTGCCACCCCTGGGAACCCTCTCTCTCCTGGGGGGCCACGAGGCCCCTGCAGTCCAGGTATGCCATCATCTCCACGGTCACCCTTGTCCCCTCTAGACCCAGGCGTGCAGGCATTACATCTCCCACCAGGTAGACCCGGGATACCACTATCACCTGATGGTGAGCAACATTACACTTCAACTGGTTCACTCGGAATAGCATCAGATATTATTTGATAGGTCCCCCATATTGACGACCTTCTAACATTTTTCACATCACAGACAATGCTCATGTGCACATATACTCTTTTCATGACCACCTGGTTGAAATGATTTATGCGGGGTTGGAACTTGAGAAATATATGTGAACTTCTGTCTTCAATCCAAGGCCGTAGCCGAGAGGGAGGAGGGGTTGGGGCTTCAACTTCCCCCCCCCCCCNGTTATTTTTTCTCCTAGCCTTCAGCAGTTATGGTGCTATGTTGTAAAAATAAAAACATTTCAAATAACTTTTAGAGGTGTTTAATATTGGGAATTTTTCCTAGTCTTTGGCAGTTAGGGGGTAATGTTGTCATATAAAACTATTCGGATAACTTCTAGAACTATTTATCATTTAGAATTTTTTCTAGCTTCTGGCAATTGGGGGATGTGCCCGCCAAACACCACCTCCCCACTACCCCCCTCCCCCCGAAATTATTGACTGGCTACAGCCTTGCTTCAATCATCACTTTTCTCTCTAGCTGACTCTCATTATTCATACGTTCAGTTCACAAATACTAATTTTTTCGGCTGATTTTGTTTTCAACAAAGGCATTAACTACTAACCATCCTAATTATATTTAAAAAAATATTTAGTCACAATACATATAAACAAATTTATTAAATTATTACTTAAATTAAACATCATATTGTAATAACTCCCCTTTACAACATTAAGCAATAAACAGTTGATTTAGTGACATACTCCATCCTAACTTAACCTAACCTTAATATGTTCTATGTATTCAAGATTAGGTTAAGCTAGGATGGGTTATCTTCTTAAGCTGTATTACAATGTCATGAACTGTTTACAGTATTCTCACCATGTGTGGTGGTTTATTGAGGGGAAATGTCTGGAATATTTTCAAGATGTCTATGAACTTGAATGTGTGAAAAAGCAGAGGGATTACTAATTTTCACAGTGAAATTCATTTATTTATATCTAATCTATTTTTAAAGGTCAGCGATGCTCCTTATCCTTTACGTAATGTTTTTTTTACAATATCTCCATATTTTATTATTTTTTTAGTCATTAGACACTTTTTCATATCGTCATTAATTTTCATATGAAAATCCATCTAGGTGGCCAGACTGTTAACTGATGAACCATAAACTTCTAAAATAGGGGGTAGTACACAAATTAGTAGATGACTCTAGATTATTTTACAAGTACTGTATTGGCCCGAAAATAATGTGATTTTTTTCTTCTGAAAATGTCCAATCAAAACTATACTATTATATGTCCAGCCTAACATCGTTCACTGATAAAAAAACTGTATACATCTACAAAGGTAGGCCTGTATTTAGTAGCATGCTGGAACTGTTCTGGCTGGTGGGAATCATAGCACACATCTAATAATAACATCAAGGTAAAAACAAAGGGAGGACTTCCACCCTTGAGTGTCATTGAACTGGTAATTCCTTAGGTTGGTGTTAGTTGGTGGTGGAGTCAGTTCTGTGTTACTGGTATTAAAAACTCAGCCACAGTAGAGCTGCAAGTGAGTGATCGAGTTTAAAAGAAGGCTAACTTGGCTTTTCACATAAGCAAAGGAATAAGATGAATCTACATAGAGCTAAAACCAAACTGTGCCAAATTTTTATCTTGAGGTATATTCTAGACTTTTTCATGTAGAAAACATTCAAAATTTCAGAGTCATATTATTTGCGAGGTCATACTATATTTGCGCCAACGCGGTAAGTATGTGTGGATGAATCCTTACAATCCCCTACAACCCTTGAAATGATAATGAAACTAATAACCCCCCCCCCCTACCTATTTTTATATTTATACCACATTAGCTTTTAGTTACCTTGAACATTGTTATCAGATAGAATATAAAGTACCATCTAGTGACAAGTATTAATTAACCTTTCAATCCTGAAAACCCTGGAACTCCTGGCAATCCTGGCTCTCCTATCGGACCCACAGGACCTGGTGGTCCAGGAATACCATCCAAAGAATCTCCAGAGAAACCTCTTAACCCAGCATACCCTCGTTCTCCCTTGGAGCCCTTTTCTCCGTCTCTTCCAGGCAGACCATCGAGACCTTTGGGGCCCTGGAACATCACCATGGTTGCTAAAGGAGATTCTTAAGGCTCCATTGAATCATTGAAATTATACTACTGTGAATCAGTGATGTGATGTGGCTTTTTTGTTAGGGTAAGTAGAGTGTGTTTAGACTATACCTATGTTCTCATCGTTCAAATTCAGGTGTCAACAAAAATATATTCACATGTGAGGAATGTAGAGAAAAACCTATATATAATTAATCAAATTAGTAGCAAGTATGAGAGAACATATTAACAGTTTAAGGTGGTATCAGGGCTGTTTGCATGCAGGGGTGGGGAGGAAGGTTCGAACCCCTCCACTGAGAAATAAATTTACATTAGATAAAACAATATCAATACAATGAGACGGGAACAAAAACGTTTCCAGCAAGAAACAATATTTGTAAGACTCCTACTTAATAATTTCTTCCCTGAAGTTGAATGTATATCCCGGAAATGTCGGGATGCGTCATGAATGATCAAGTGATTTTTTTTGTACATACATTTTTTTTACTGTCCCAATAAAATACAAATATTTAAATTATTTTTTATTACATGAGGAAACATCTCAATAATATTTTATGTGTCTAACTATATCACATATTAAGTTGTTGTATTGTTAACCAGTGAATTATGTCTAATCGTAATTTTTTACTATTATTGATCCCCCCCCCCTTAAAAAAATCCTGTGTACGACCCTGGGTGATATGGAAGGAGGCATGAGTTAGGGACAACATTCTATCCAGTTTTTATAGCAAATTTTTTAAAGTTATTTTTTGGAAAAAAAAACGATAAATATTGCTTTAAGAGATATTTTAATTTTAATTTTCTACACGTGATGATATCAACAGTTCTTGAATTTATTTTCATGAGCATAATGAGATTTATGAGAACCCTTTTAAATGAAGAGCAAAAGTGATCATCAAATTCCAGAATGCCCATGGCAGATATTTAATAATGATTTAGTCTACAACGTGTATCAAACTAAACCAAAAGTATCTACTGAGTCCATATTTGATTTATTGTGCCAAATATATATATATTGCTATAAAAACGGTAAACACGCTGGCCTTAACTTGAGTTCCCTTCCATCATGCCTTAAATACGTTTTGCTCACTCATAGCAAAACTACTTGACACACCACTGCTGTGTTGTTCTGTATATATACTCTGCTATGCCCAAATCTGGCATTCCCGGATCTGGCCAATTTTAGATCTGGGCCAGATCTGGCATTTTTCCACATAGGACTAAATAAATCATAATATGAACATTATTTGCTACACGTTATTTCAAGACCTAATAACACAATTTTGATCCACTCTAACTTAAAATAGGTACTGGTAGATGCTTATACTCTGATATTTATAGGAAGCCCTCTTTAGACGAGCAACATTGATTGAAAGTCATTAAAACTCGGCATCCTAGAAATGTCTTATTTGGTTAAATCATTATAAAGTTGTTATTTTATTTAGTTGAGGTATTTAACATGCACTTTCTGAACCAACTGATTGTATCAGCAGACGAGAATTTCTGTGAGAAATTGCAAAAACCACTAAGATCGACCGGCCATTATAAAGTTAATCTTAGAAATTATCAAAAGCTTCCAGTAATACTTTTTTATAGATTCCTGTAAAATTTATCTTTACATCGGTCGTTAATTAAACAGATTAAGAATGTTAATACAATTATATCCCCTGTCTCTCCTCCGTCGTTGTGACAACACATGAGTTTCCAGTTTTCAAATAATGGGGCTCCTATTAAAATCAGACTTTACATATATATTTCCCAACAACAATCACACACCAACAAATATCACTCTCTACACCCCATTAAAACAAGAAATTCAATTCCAGCAGAGTATTATTATAGCTAATTTCTTAATTTCTAAACAAAAATATGAGTCTTGAAATAGCTTGTATGTAGAGACTTAAGAAGACTTCAAAACCAAAACAAAGATATCCATCGTGTAGTTATTCATAGGTGAATGGTAATTTATAGGTCTACATAGCTTTATTTATCTTAGCATGCGCATATTGTAGTTTTACACTGACCATTATTGAAAGTCCCTTCTCTCCCACAAGACCTCTTGGACCTGGGGATCCTTGAGATCCTGGGAACCCTCTTGGTCCTTCCTGACCGGGAAATCCTGAAACACACCGGTGAAATAATACCTTGCCTCTGAATATATTAGGGATTGAGGCTCTCAAATGAAATTATCAAGTTTTTGCCACTATTTATGAATAAGACTATAAGATCTTGTTTTGAGTGTAAAATATATTATCTGATAAGGATGTATTTTTATTATAAGAAGTCTCTATAAAATAGGTGAAAGTAAGACTAGATATATCTTGATTTTCTTACAAATAGAAATTTGAAGAACCTTTATAAAATACAAACCTATTTTGTACAGCAAACATTAATATCAATTTAGTGAATTTACTATATTATGAGTGTTATTTTATGGTAATTGATAATATCTATTAAGTGACACCTTCAGGTAATAGGATTTGACATATTAATACATGAAAGTAGATATAATAACTTGTACTAAGTGTGAGATAGGTCAACCCATAAGAAAATTGAGGTATACTAGTGCCGTACAAAGGTAACTTTATTTCGGGGACCAATAATGTTAGTGCATCCCCTACCTGGGAACAAACATTATGTTAAACTTGAATACCAATATTAACTTATTTTACGTACTATGAGAAACTCTTGTAATTGTGTAATTTATTTAGTGATTCCCGGCAAAGATTTATCTGATTACCAAACCCTTCCTTCACCTCTGACAAGACATCTTGTGAATGTGAGGAATGCCAGGCCTCCACCGTGGTTCGGATTCCACGTTAAACTGTAGCTCCTTCATATCATCTCACACTCACCCTACCATTACACATTAGCGTAAGTGCGTACAGCCCAAACGGGTAGTAAGACGCGGTGCTAATAATAATAATATTTAGTGATCTATTTCACTACAATTAAAATTTATGTGAGATTAAAAATGAACATAACATAATGGTGATTTGTTTAGAAAACGTTTGGAAAGCAGGTCATATATTATATTATTGTAGTGTTATTTTATTTTAAATACCGTACATATAATAGTAGATGAGCTATACATC